>WBNM01006926.1:863-15198 GCA_013399055.1 Ramphastos sulfuratus
TAGCCTTCCAGTATCTGAAGGGGGCCTACAGGAAGGCTAGGGAGGGACTATTTATAAGGTCTTGCAATGACAGGACAAGGGGCAATGGGTTTAAACTGGCAGAGGGAAGATTTAGACTGGATGTTAGGAGGAAGTTCTTTACAGTGAGGGTGGTGAGGCACTGGAACAGGTTGCCCAGGGAGATTGTGGCTGCTCCCTCCCTGGAGGTGTTCAAGGCCAGGTTGGAGGAGGCCTTGAGTAACCTGTGCTAGTGGGAGGTGTCCCTGCCTGTGGTAGGGGGTTGGAACTAGATGATCCTTGAGGTCTCCTTCCAACCTTACCCTTCTATGATTCTATGATTTTTAGATTGAAGTGCATTTAGAATTTCTGTGGCTATTTCAAACTGAGAACAAGCAATTTAAATTTTTTTTTTCCAATCATCTTTGGCAAAATGCTGACCGAGGTCTGTTTTATAAGCACCCACAAGTCCCTGTAGGCTTTGTCAGTTAAGCTTGGTCAGCCAGTGCTTGCTGTCTACACACCTGTTGTGGTAGGCCTAAGGAGGCCAAACTAGGCTTATACATGTCTTGGCTTGCCCAGACGTGTTTTTCTGCTCTCCTTCCTTCTGCTGTGGGGAGAAGCGACCACGGGAAAGAGGACAAAGAACCTGGAGCCACTGAGTCTAAGGACCCTGGCCATTTGCATCCTGTGGTAAACAAGGTACACAGGCTCAGCTTGTGCCTGCCTTGTGCAAGGCCTGTGCTCTGCCCTAAAAAGGGTAAAGCAAGCCTATGGCTTCACCTAATATGGTCAAACTTGGCTAACCACCATTCTGATTGGCTATTCTGTGTCCAAAGACCCATTAGTCTCAGGCTGTATTAATAAAAGGAGATGGGCAGGTGACACAGCGTGCTCTGCCATTGCTACTGCCTGCAACCATTGCTCGCAGCAGTCTGGGAAGCCTGGGAAGAATCAGAACTCTCAGCTGCTGACAAGACAGTAACAGAATTCCCTGAAAGCATTTGAGTACTGTCTGAAGCTGTAGCCAACCCCACGAGATGGGAGACATTTTGTGAGTAAATACCTAAAGCCTCTTGTAATTCACCATTGCCTTCTGCCATAAGCAGAAAGGAGCTCTTTGAGTCTGTCTGGTAGGCAAGCAATGTATTGACCACAAGCAGCATATTGATCAAAGGAAGCTTCTCTTCCAGTTTAGTTGAGTTCAATTAATGTCATATATTATTGCTAGTTATTTCTAGATCCTGTATTATTATCTGTACAATGTTTCCATGACTACACAAAGAACCTAATTATTATTAAAAAATAGTGGTTGGGGTGTCGAGAGTCCTGAATATTGAATATTAATAAATTATATTAATTTTTGAAAATATAATCTCACATTAATTAATTACCCCTCAATAACAATGCCACATGTAGGAGCAAAGCTGAAGCATTCCAAAACCATGTCCAGTTTCTGGGTAGAAGGAAATAGTTTAATTTGTTTAAACATTGAAGTGAAGAATGCTTCCATTTTTCACATTTTGTCCAACAAACTCAGCCTTGCAAGCTTTGAAGGATCTTAACTATGCCTTTCTTCTGTTGATTACTGTCAAGGCTGTGAAGTATTTCCAGTGAATCTTTCATTTCAGTGAGACTTCCTTCCACCTGTTAAGTCCAACCAAACTCCACAGAAGATAAGGGAAAGATTCTTGCTTTGGATTTTGCCCAATATGAGCAAAGGCTCTCACAAGGCAGTATGGGGAGGTCTTCACTTAACACATTAAAGAGTTCTCTAGGCCTTCCAAGGATCAAAGACTGTAAAAGATGGATAAAGCAGCTGCTGCTCTTCAGCTTTTTCTGACTTCAAGTAAGTGAAATCTGGAAACAAATCAGAGATTGGTGATGTAGAATATTGGACTTTTGTAGTTACATGGCAATGTTAGATGATTACCTTGCTTAAATGAGACACAAAAATCACAGCATTATGAATTAGAAATTACTTTCAGGGGGAAAAAACAGCAATGAAAAATTCTAACAGCATAGATTGAAACTTAGGAACAATGTACAGATTCATTACTATAAAAATGGGAAGAACTACTTTGAGACATCAAGAAGGGAAAGGATATCCTGGAATATTTTGTCTTCAATTAGGTTTGGGTTTTTTGTTGGTGGGGTTTTTTTGGGGTTGTTTTTTTTTTTTTTTTTTTGATGGTTTGTGGTTTTGTTTGTTTTGTTGGTTTGTTTTGATTTGTTTGTTTGTTTTTTCTGGTGAATGTGTATGAAAAAATAACATTTAGAAAATATATCTTTCAGATTGTTGGAGCATTTGTATGCAGACTTTCCCCAATATCCTCCCAGGAGACAAAATCCTATTTTGGAAATTAATGTAGGCATCTTGAACTGCAAAACTGATTTTTAGTACTGTTTCATTCTGAAGACACTATGGGGAAAAAAATTAGTTTGTTTAATTATTTAAGTATTTTCAGGAATGTTTTTCCAGAGCCATCCCAATCTCTTTTCTAAACTTCATTAAAAATTGAAGTACTTTGATGTTTGCCATCAAATAGCTACTCATAGGGAGCAAACAATTATTCATATGGCAGAAAGTTTCACGTGGGCCGATTAAGGCCAATTTCTATCCAACCTATTCTTTCTGCAGTTTACTGACTATCATTTCTACCCAAATTACTGAAACTATTCCAAACTTCTCAGAACTTTTCCATCAGTCAACATTTTACTCACCTATTTCATTGCAATTGGTTCTTTTTTCACTTATTTCTAACACACAGCATATTAGTCTGGGTTTGGAAGCTGTTTTGGTCAGTAGTTTGTGGCTTGGTGTCTTAAGATTTTATAAGGGCAAGAAATGTTTGAGATCTACTGAAGAGGAAAAAGGAAAAAAAACAAAGGTCAATTTTTTAACTGAGCTGTTGCATTGGATGTAAGTGTGGAAATGTAGCTTTGCATTTTACTTTGGAAGATGCTGAAGGTTACACATTAAATCAGGAATAGTGTGGCCAGCAGGACCAGAGAAGTCTTTCTTCCCCTGTACTCAGCATTGGTCAGGCCACACCTTGAGTACTGTGTCCAGTTCTGGACCCCCTCAGTTTAAGAAAGGTGTTGAGGTGCTCGAACATTTCCAAAGAAGGGCACCAAGGCTGGTGAGGAGGCTGGAACACAGCCCTGTGAGGAGAGGCTGAGGGAGCTGGGGGTGTGCAGCCTGCAGAAGAGGAGGCTCAGGGCAGACCTTATTGTTCTCCACAGTTACCTGAAGGGAAGTTGTAGCCGGGTGAGGGTTGGTCTCTTCTCCCATGCACCCAGGGACAGAATAAGAGGACACAGCCTCAAGCTGCACCAGGGCAAGTTTAGACTGGATATTAGGGAGAAGTTCTTCATGGAAAGAGTGATTGGCATTGGAGTGGGCTGCCCAGGGCGATGGCAGAGTCACCATCTCTGGAGGTGTTTAAAATGTGGCTGGATGAGGCACTTAGTGCCGTGGTTTAGTTAATTAGATAGTGTTTGATGATAGGTTGGACTTGATGATCTCAAAGGTCTTTTCCAACCTGATTAATTCTGTGATTCTGTGAACACTTGAGACTGTGGTAGTTTTTCTGCCTAATTCGTGGAGGTTTTAATCTTTTTCCTGCTTTCAGTATGTTGCAGTCTTTACAAGACCATTAATTCAGGGACTTCGGCATGGCAGGTTAACATTGAGGCACAGCTTTCTGTAAGGTCTCTGGCTCAGTATTTGTGTCTTGTTGGGTGGAAGCCAGGGTACAGGACTTTGTGATATGAATTGTGCAGATCTTGTGTCTGGACAGACATCAGAGGTCTCTTTGCAGTTCAAGATTCCCTCCTAATTTCTCGGTTTTGTTTGAATACACAGATGCCTGTGAGGTCTCGGACTCATCACGTCTTGGTCGATAGTCTGATGTCATGGCATAAGTCTCTTGAAGTTCTAGCCTGAATATTTTTAGCTAGTTAGTGTAATTTAAAGGCATGTCTTTGGGGCGTAGCTGGTCAGCAACTGTAATGTACTGTGTTGATATCAAAGGACAGGCTCTGGCACTACCGTCTGAAACTTCTCATTATTTATCTAATATGAAGTCAGAAGTCTCCGTTTCAGCAGCTGTGGCTTATTGGAGCAGAAATGATGCCAAAGCTGTGGCTATTGTGAGAGTACTGGTTTAGAGCTTACTTAAAGGCATATAGTTCTATAAAATTACTGGCTTGTTTCCAGTATGTTAATTCCTCTGTTCTGGTGAGGATGTGACTAGTTTTATGGCATGAAAATGAGCTTTTATGTGGAAAGCTCTGTGTACAGTTTCATTTTGTTTTGTTTTGTTTTGTTTTTCATGCCTTACCCCAACAACGAGTCCCTGTGAAGATAATTGGGTCATTTTTGCAGTGAAGGGATAAAAGTTTGGTTATGAACTGGCTTTGTGATTGCAGAAGAAAATCAACACCGCTTACATATTCTCTTAAATGGTAACTTGGGAATACCTGCTAAGAGGAAAGCCACTTCAGCATACAGCCTTCCTGGTTCACTGTTGAAGTCATTAACATTAATGAGTGTGGAAGATGCCCAGCACCTGTCAGGGCAGATAAACCTATGACTCACTCTACCCAGGCAACAAATTCCAAATCAGCTTGATGAAACTGGTAAAAGGAAGTACTACAAATCTAATGTATTAATTGCCCAGTGGGATTTGTGTTCTAGAACACAGCATTCATACAAATACTATTTAGGATATTTTTGCTGCTGCAATAAGAGAAGAACAAAATTCAAGCTGACGTCACACTGCGTGGTTCAGGTTGTCATCATAAATATTTTATTGGTTATTTTGAGCTTGAGAAAGAAAATTGTGA
This sequence comes from Ramphastos sulfuratus, assembly GCA_013399055.1. Lineage (NCBI taxonomy): Eukaryota > Metazoa > Chordata > Aves > Piciformes > Ramphastidae > Ramphastos > Ramphastos sulfuratus. Next base: position 5,712 of record WBNM01006926.1, read on the forward strand.
GGGCTTAGAGGACTTCAAATAAGACTGGTGTGAAGTTACTCTTACAATAACACCCTAAGGTCCTGTTGTTCACTTAAAACTAATGGGGCAGAAACATTTACATGGAATGCCTCAGGTAGTTAGCAAATGCATAAACAAATGAAATATGACATTAATTTTAAAAAAAATATTACAAGGGATTGACTCTGGCAACCTACAGTGTTCTGTCTTATAATCTGCACCAATTCTTTGTGGTCTCATAAATAAGAGCTTGCCCTGTAGACCTTCTTGATTCATGTCCATTAAAAGGTTCCTTTGTTCTTGCAGTAGAGATGCAAGCTTATGTCAGGTTATGTATGAGAGTACATTCATGAAATATAGCTTTTTATTTTTTTATGAAAGCAATTAATATTATTTGTTATTGTTGCTCTTGTTTAATGCAATGTATCAATGAAGATGTGGATAGAAATGTTTAATGAAGAAGATAAAGTTAGGGTTTAATTCATTGTTTAATACATTACAACAGTAAAGATGTGGGTAGAAATATTTAACGAAGAAGGTAAAGTTGGGCTTTAATACACTGTTTAATACACTACAACAGTGCAGATTGAGATAGAAATATTCATAGAATCAGAATCATAGAATTAACCAGGTTGGAAGAGACTTCCAAACTCATCCAGCCCAACCTATCACCCAGCCCTATCCAATCAACTAGGCCATGGCACTAAGTGCCCCATCCAGGCTTTTCTTGAACACCTCCAGGGACGGTCACTCCACCACCTCCCTGGGCAGCCCATTCCATTGGCAATCACTCTCTCTGTGAAGAACTTACTCCTAATATCCAACCTAGACCTCCCCTGGCACAACTTGAGACTGTGTCCCCTTATACTTTTGTTAGTTTCCTGGGAGAAGAGACTGACTCCCACCTGGCTACAACCTCCTTTCAGGTAGTTGTAGACAACAATGAGGTCACCCTTGAGCCTCCTCTTCTGCAGGCTGCACACCCCCAGCTCCTTCAGCCTCTCCTCACAGGGCTGTGTTCGAGGCCCCTCATCAACCTTGCTGCCCTTCTCTGGGCACGTTCAAGCACCTCAACATCTTTCTTAAACCGAGGGGCCCAGAACTAGACACAGCACTCAAGGTGTGGCCTAACCAGTGCTGNACTAGGATCTTGTCCAGGACTACATCCACAGCCTTCCCTGCATTCACCAGGTGACTAACCTGAAAGGAGGTCAGGTTGGACAGGCAGGACCTGCCCCTCCTAAACTCATGCTGGCTGGGTCTGATCCCTTGGCCATCCTGTAGGTGATTTGTTTTGTTTTTAAGGGCTGTTTCCCAAGGAACTTTCTGAGTTGGTTGCTTAAATAATCTGAAGTCTGCCCTGCAGAAGTCCAGTGTGGAGGTTTTGTTGATGTCCCTCCTGGTTTCACCATATATTGAAAACTCTGTCATTTCATGGTCACTGGAGCCCAGGCAGCCTCCGACCACCACACCTCCCACCAGTCCTTCTCTATTTGTGAACAGCAGGGCTGCATCCCTGGTAAGCTCATGTAACAGCTGAGATAAGAAGTTATCTTCCATACACTCTAGAAACCTTCTGGACTGCCTTTTCTCTGCAGTGTTAAAGTGCCAGCAGATGTCTGGCAGATCAAAGTCACCTGCAAGGACAAGGGCAAGTGATCTTGAGGCAGCCTCCAGTTGCTTAAAGAATAATAAATCAACCTCTTCTTCCTGGCTGGGTGGTCTATAACAGACTCCAACCAGGATGTCAGCCTTGTTGGCCTTTCCTCTAAGTCCCCATAGGGACTCAACCTGATCATCCTTAATCTCTATTTCCATGACATCCAGATCATCCATAATACTTAGGGCCATTCCTCCACCCCTTCTCCCTCACTTGTCTCTCCTGAAGAGTCTGTAGCCATTGATTACAGTGCTCCAGTTGTGTGAGCCATCCCACCATGTTTCTGTGATGGTGACAATATCATAGTTTGCCTCTTGTACCAAGGCATCCATCTCATCTTGTTTATTACCCATACTGTGTGCATTAGTGTACATACACTTCAGCTGGGCTGCTGGTTTTACCCCTCTCTCTGGCCTACCACCCTTAGCCTCCTTCAGTTTGTCTCTAGTACTGCTGTGTTTGACTCCCTCCCCCTTCCAACCCAGTTTAAAGCCCTTTCAACAAGCCCTACCAGCTCGTGTGCCAGGATCTTTCTCCCCCTCTGAGACAGATGTACCCTATCTGTTGCTAGCAGATCTGGGGCCATATAAAGTTCCTCAAGATCAAAAAAACCCCAAAATTTTGTTGGTGGCACCAACCTCTGAGCCACTTGTTAATCAGGCATGATTTCCTGTTCCTCTCAGCATTCCTCAGCTGAGGAACATCCTGTTCCTCTCATCATTCTAACTAGCATTCCAGCCTTCTTCTTAATGAAGAGGTAAAGGCAGGCTTTAATAGACTGTTTAATACACTACGACAGTGAAGATATGGACAGAAATACTTAATGAAGAAGGTAAATTTACTGTATCTGCACAATGTTCACTACAAATGGTGTTGGACACTTGTAATCTCCTGGTAAGTTGCTCCTCTGTGCTGTAGTAACGTTCTCAATGGAAATGCATGCAGTTCAGGAAATGAAAATTGATCCTGTGCCTGAAAATATACAAATGGGATTACATTCATCTCTCAGTGGACCTGATGGAAAGTGAGCCTTACAGACAGCTCTGGGAGAGATGTATCAGACCCTGACTCCTTTTCATTAAATGTCCAGCTGATCTGGCAAACATGATGCAACATTATACATATAAACTTATCTTTCCTATTTGGCAGGAAATGGAATAACTCATTCTACATATTTCTCAAGGAAAAATATCTTTATAGGAAAAAAGGGACTTGTCTTTTGGCTTGCATCTCGACTTGGAGAAAACCCTGAGAATAATAGAATCTGGCATTTTGTCTTGCCTTTAATTCATTTTAAATATGAAAGTGATAGAATAGTTTATCTAAATTGTTAATTCAGCTGGTAATTGCTGCAAAAGACAGAAATATTTCTTTCCTAGCCATCCAGTTAACAGCTGAATTGAAGGAATCACAGAATTACAGAACTTTAGAGGTTGGAAAGGACCTCCAGAGATCATCCAGTCTAACCTCCCTGCCAAGGCAGGATCCCCTAGGATAGTTTGCACAGGAATGTATCCAGACAGGTTTTGAAACTCTTCAGAGGAGACTCCACAACTCTTTAGGCAGCCTGTTCCAATGCTCTGTCACCCTCACTGTAAAGAAATTTCTCCTCATGTTCTATGTTCCGGTTTGTACTTTCTGTTCCTTGTTTTACTGCTGCTGATCACTGAAAAGAGATTGGCCCCATCCACTTGACACCCACCTCTCAGTTATTTATAGACATTGATCAGATCTCCTCTCAACCTTCTCTTCTCCCAAACTAAACAGCCCCAGGGCTCTCAGTCTCTCTCCATAGGGGAGATGCTCAAGTCCCCCAGTCATCCTTGTGGATTTCTGCTGGCATCTCTCAAGCAGGTCCCTGTCTCTCCTGAACTGGGGAGCCCAAAACTGGACCCAGTATTCCAGCTGTAGTCTCAGCAAGGCAGTGTAGAGGGGGACAAGAACCTCCCTATTCCTGCTGGACACACTTTTCCTGATCCACCCCAGGAAGCTGTTTTTGAAGGGGAAAGTCTCTTGTGTAAAGAAAATAACATAAAGTAAAATTGTGTATTGCTGATTATTCCTTTAGATGTATATTTAAGATTTCAGGATTGGAAAGCATGAAATAGTTAATTCTTGCTACTAGTTTGTTCCTTAATCAGTTTTGCATGAGCAAATCTCCCACAAGGCCTGAGAATCACTTCAAATATTGGAACCCACCTCTTTATTAAGCCAGTCCTTGATAATTAAATGAAAGAAAATGTCTTTTTATATATATATTTATATAAGCTGTAACATTGTAGAGAAAACCAAGATAATTAGTCACAAATACTAGTTTGAAAGATCAGAACTGTAAATAAACCCAGAGTTCTTTACTCATTAATATTGAAATGATAATTTTAGGACCTATTGGGCCTTATTAATAGTGTGTGCTAAACCCACCAGTATTTTGTCAATTAGCCAATGTCCTTCCAGCCTCTTTAATTGCTTTGCTCTGGCAAATAATTTCACTTTCTATGTGTATGGGATAGAAAGAGGGTAGTAACTGATATTTATTTTCTTTCCATCCTTTCCTTCCATCATTAACTTTTGAAAATAAAAGATGGAGAATGACTGGAGATGAAAGAGGACACTTATGATGACAACCTCAGAGACCTCATTCTCTTTATTGTGCCAATATTTGGTGGGCGAATTAGAGCAAGTCTAATCCTGATCATTTTGATGCTTATTTGAGTACTTATAATCAGAATTTGTGTCTTCAAAAAGCTGTTGATGATCTTTCAGTGTGTTCTTATTTAGATGTGTGGGTTCTTTGGCTGGAGGGTAATGTGATGCATAATCAAACCTATTCCCTTTTGTTGTCTCTTGGAATTTAGTCATCTTTGTGAGTAGTGCAAAAATTGCCACTGAAAATGTCCCACTTGCTCCCTGTGTCTCTGAAAATCTGAGGCAGTGTTTTCTCATTTCTATCAAATGAATGAACTCAATGTACAGCCACAGTTCTGTATCATAGAACACTTTGCATTGAAAGGGACCTCAAAGATCACCTTGTTCCATCCCCTCTGCTGTAGGTAGGGACACCTCCTTCTAGACCAGGTTGCTCAAGGCTACAGTCAGCCTAACTTTGAATACTCCCAGGGTTGAAGCCTCCACAGATTCTCTGGGCAACTTGTTCCAGTGCCTAACCACCTTGATGGGGAAGGTAAGAGTTTCCAGCCCTGTCTGGATGTGTTCCTGTGTGATCTGTACTAGATTCTATGGTCCTCCTGTAGCAGGGGGGTTGGACTGGAAGATCTCCAGAGGACCCTTGCAATCCTTAACATCCTATGATCAGCCTGCTCATATACCTTCCTCTTCTCCTATGTTAAAGGTAAACAAAGTCCCTGCTTATCTTTTCTAAAGTAGGAAGTCATCATGCTCTTGTCTAGACATCAAAATAGTGTTTAACTAAGAATAGTGGATGCTTTTTGCTTTGAACTGTTGGAGGCCCAACAGTGCACATCAGAGCCAAGATTTGAAGAAAAGGTATCATATACTCACAAGACCCCTTCCAAAATCAAAAGTAGCATCCTTTTTGCAGAAGTGAGCTTTGAGCCTAGAAGAAAGAGAAGGCAAGACTGCTGTTTGTTGGTTTTATTTGTGTTACTATGATTTTGTCTCAAGGAAGCTCTTTGTTGATTTTATTTCTGTTACTTACTAAATTTCTTTCTAGGGCAGTGCTATAGCTTCTGTTTAATCATGTAACTGAAACTTAAGCATGTTTCAGTATCCTGAATGCAGATTAAATTATTCAATTGAAGCCTAAGCTTCTTATTGATAGCCTTAAAGATGTCTCTTTCCTACTAAACTGAAGAGAAAGACTCATTCCTAAAGCTTCTATTCATCAGTACTTGAAATTAATGGAAATTCTGCCTGCGTAGGTAATAAAGTATTAATCCTTAATTCTGCAGTCACTGCAGACCACTTGCTATCACAATATGCTCAGTCAAACACTAGAAGAACAGGCTAGAGGGTTGCAGCAGCGTCTGAGGTTGAAAAATAAATCTCCAGAAGTCTACTGGGTTTTAATTTGATGCAGACAGTTGAACTTAAAGAAAAAAAAAAACCAACAACAAAACAACAAACAAACGACAACAACGAAACCAAACATCCAAACTCCAAACTAGAGTATTCTCCTTTTCCTGTGTGCTGGTGACATACTCCTATATCCTGGAATACATATTTTACCTTGTGTTGAGCGTATTTATAGGGTAAATTTCAAGTTATTAATCTCCAAGGTCAAAACAGAAGCCCAGATTTGGGACAAAATTTGCACAAATTGGCTGTGGAAAGAGCAGTCAGTTGAGTTAGTTGCCAAGAGTTTGGGTTTTTTATTTGATGCAGACTGCAATCCTGTTTACAATTTTTAAAGATCAAAACCCTGCTTTTACTTTCAATTCCTTTGAACATCCATCTCATGAAGATTGAAAATCCATGTACTCCAAGCTTAGAGATCTGAAGAAGTCTTTGCAGTTCTTAGCATGCTTAATTGAAAAACACTTGTCTGATGATTTGCTGACTTTGATGATTTGATTGATGTAGGGACAAGGAGGCATCATACCATGATATTTCATTTAGCAGATAAACTTGAGTTCATACCAGGTTGTCTCAGTCAACTCTTTCTCCTACTGATGTCACCTGGATACTATTAAGAGAAAATTTTAATTATGAACACATTATGCAAATTCACTTCAAACATTGTTGTTCATGTAGTGAAAATTTAAAACTTATTTGGATGCATGCACTAATGTAACAACTTCCAATGATATGCTCCAACTCTAGCCTCAGAGAAAGGTGTATAGCTAATGACACCCCTGAAGGCTGTGCTGCTATTCAGCTAGACCTTGACAGGCTGCAGAGTTGAATGAGTGAAATCCAAAAAGGACAAGGGTGGAGTCTTGCACTTGGAAAAGAAAAACCCCGTGGATCAGTGTATGCTGGGAGCTGATCTGTTGGAGAGAAGCTCTGAGGAAAAAGAACTGGGAGTCCTGGTAGGCAACAGGATGGCCATGAGCCAGCAATGTTCTCTTGTGGCCAAGAAGGCCAAGGGCATCCTGGGGTGGATTAGAAGGGCTATGTTTAAGAGAGGTTCTCTTCCCCCTCTACTCTGCAGAGATGAGGCCACATCTGGAATACTGTGTCCAGTTCTGGGCCCCTCAATTCAAGAAGGACCTCAGGGAACTGCCTTAAAGCACAGAGCCACAAAGATCCCTCTCCCTGCTGAGGACAGGATGAGGGAGCTGGGGCTTGGAGCTTGGAGCAGAGGAGTCTGAGGGCTGCCCTCATTCGTGTGGATGAAGATGTGCAGGGCAGTGTCAGGAGGACAGAGCCAGGCTCTGCTCAGGGATATCCAATGACAGGATAAGGGGCAATGGGGGCAAGCTGGAGCAGATGAGGTGCCACATGAACATAAGGAAAAACTCCACTGTGAGGGTGGCAGAGCCCTGGAGCAAGGTGCCTATATAGGCTGTGGAGTCTTCCTCTCTGGAGACATTCAAAACTCACCTTGATGTGTTCCTGTGTGACCTGCTCCAAGTGATCCTGATCTGGCAGGTGAGTAGGGCTGGATGATCTTTCCAAGTTCCCTCTAACCCCTAATGTTCTGTGATTCTGTGACATAAATAAAGATAGAATATTTCTTATTTAATCAGTGAAAATAAGCCTCTAGTGCACCTCTGCCATTTAGGAGTCCACCAAATGATGGCAGAGTGGTATTTATGTGTTTTTTTTTAGGGAAGTATAACCATTTAAAATTCAACCCTCCATATAGTTTTGTTTTATTCTTAAAGCTCCATGAAATCAAACCATAAAATCAAAGGATAACTTTGGGAAGCTTTAACAACTGCCTGATGCCACAGTGCAAGAACAGTTTACTGATCTCCTTAGCCCAGTTGTCAAATTCAAGTAAATTATTACAATTGAAATCAGTCTCGTGTTTATGATGACCACCTTAGTGGCAGGGCAGTCAGTTCAATCCCTTCCCTTCCAGCTCCTTTCACTCCAAAATAATGAGGAAGTTGATGCTGATAGGTTTAAAATGGGATGTTCTTGACATGGAAATTTCCCTAGTCCATTGGCACCAGTTGCCATCCTTTCTTGCATCTTAGTTTGCAGTGCCATATAGAAATCATAGACTGCTTAGTGGACCAAGTACTGCACTCTGTTTTGCTTCTTTTGGACCTGATCCTTCTGTTCTGTGTTTGATTTTTCTCATTGAGAGTAATTGCCTAGAAAATTCCGGTTGGTTGCGACAGCCTCTTACTTTGCTCCTCCTGGGTTGCCCAGGCAGCCAGGGCTTGAGGTTCCGTTTGTTTGGTTCTGTGAAACCAGCCCTCTGATGGGAGCAGGTAGAAAAGCGCACTTATTTGAAGTTTGCAAGCCCAAAGTGCTGGAAGCATGGCCCATGGAGACTGTAGGAGTGCTGGGGCAACGTGGTGCTGCATGATGGGGTCTCTGCCCTTTGAGAACATCAACTATGAAAGAAAAGAAAAAGCAGCTGCACTCTGCTCTGCTTATTGCAAACAAAGCACGCTCCTGGGCCTTCTCTGAGTAAGGAGTTGAGCTTGGGCAGAGCCAGGAATCCTCTAAGAGGACACAAAGGGAAAGGTTTAGTGTCATCAAGAGCTGAAATAGGCTGCCCAGGGAAGTGGTTGAATCATCCCTGGAGGGAATTAAAAGATGTGTAGATGGTTTATCACCAGCCTTGGTAGTGTTAAATAATGTTTGGACTCGATGATCTTAAAGGTCTTTTCCAACCAAAATGTTTCTGTGGTTCATTCCTTGTGGTAATTTAAGGAGCATTTTGGAACTGTTGATAATTGTTTCCTTTAAAATCTAACCTGCTGTAACCAAAAATATTTATTACATCTGCCAGACTGCTCTATATTTACAAATACTATATCAAAAATACAGCTTCAGTTCTGCAGTCATCAGTGCATGACAAAAGCTATCCTTTAGTCAGACGACTTTATGTTTTCCTTTTTATTCCAGAATTCTGGGTCCACTCAGTGAATTACTTTCTTGAATCTGTTTCCTGCTCTTCTGTCACTCCTTAATTTTAACCGTTCCTACCTTCATTCCTATTCCTTGTTTCTGCAGCTCTTATCATGGCCTTTTGTAGTCTTTCCTCCTTTCCCACATTCTTTTCTTCTACTCCACTTTCAAAAACTTGTCTTTATTTCTCCATCTTCATTTTGCTTTTTGTGTTTTCACATCACTCCTCACAGGTTTTGTCTGTCTGGTTTTGCTTAGTAAGGACAGACAGTATAGAATAGTACTGTGGCTATGAAGGTAAAGATCTCTCCTTTACTTATGGGATAATCACTGACTGCCAGTTCAAAGTTCAGAGATAGCTTGGTGGAAGCTTTAACTTTAGAACTGAAATAAGCAAACTCAGTTCTTCAGTTCTGATTAACTGAATGCTAAAGAAACCTGAAGTGAAAAGTAGAGAATCTCCAGACAAGAAGGAAGATCAACTGTCTGCTGTTAATTCTAAATCAGCAGAAAGGAGTAGAAGCTCTTGAATGGAAGGAGATAGGCTTTCATTTCTGACAGGATCTAGACTGATGCCTCAGTAACTCGAAGACTAGGTGTGGACTGTGTGCGAAGGGATGTTGGTATGGCCACTACCTGGTGGATGTGGGGAGGCCTGTGGATGTGGTCTACCTGGACTTCAGCAAGGCCTTTGACACTGTCCCCCACAGCAAACTGCTGGCTAAGCTGTCAGCTCGTGGCTTGGATGGCAACACTCTGTGCTGGGTTAGGAACTGGCTGGAGGGCCGAGCCCAGAGAGTGGTGGTGAATGGTGCC
>WBNM01006926.1:20146-34813 GCA_013399055.1 Ramphastos sulfuratus
GGGACCTCCAGAGATCATCCAGTCCAACCTCCCTGCCAAGGCAGGATCACCCAGGATAGTTCACACAGGAGTGCATCCAGATGGATTTTGAAAGTCTCCAGAGAAGGAAACTCCACAAACTCTCAGTGCTCTGTCACCCTCACTGTAAAGAAGTTTTTCCTCATGTTGAGGTAAAATCTTTTATGTTTCAGTTTGTATCCATTGCTCCTTGTCATATTACTATGCACCACTGAAAAGAGATTGGCCCCATCCACTTGACACCCACTCCTCAGATATTCATAGACATTGATCAGATCTCCTTTCAGTCTTCTCTTCTCCAGACTAAACAGCCCCAGGGCTTTCAGCATCTCTCCATAGGAGTCAGTCCCCCAGTCATCCTCATGGCTCTCTGCTGGACTCTCTCCAGCAGGTCCCTGTCTCTCTCGAATTCGTGACCCCAAAACTGGACACAGTATTCCAGGTGTGGTCTCAGCATGGCAGAATAGAGTGGGAGAAGAACATCCCCAGCCCTGCTGGACACACTTTTCCAGGTGCACCCTAGGATGTCATTGGCTCTCTTGGCCACAAGGGCACATTGCTGGCCCATGCAGAACTTGCTGCCCACCAGCACTCAAAGGTCTTTCTCCACGGAACTGCTTTACAGCAGGGCAGCACCCAACCTGCACTGGTGCCTGCTGTTATTCTTCCCCGGATGCAGGACTCTTCACTTGTCCTTATTGAACTTCAAGAGGTTTGCCCTTGTCCATCTCTCAGCCTGTTTAGGTCTCATTGCATGACAGCACGGCCTGACGAGTGTCAGCCACACCCCCCAGTTTGGCATCACTAGCGAATTTGCTGAGGGTGCACTCAATGCCTTCATCCAGGTTGTTGATATGGAGGACACTCTAGCCCCTGATCATTTCTGTGACCCTCCTCTGGACCTGCTCCATCAGGCCCATGTTCTTCTTGTGTCAAGACCTCAAGAGATGGATGCAACACTGCAGGTGAGGTTTCACCAGAACAGAGCAAAGTGGCAGAATCATCTCTTTCCATCTCTGGACACGCTGCTTTGGATGCAGCCCAGGCTGCTATTTGCTTTCTGGGCTGTAAACTCACACTGCTGGCTTATGTGCCCCGGGACCCTCAAGTCCTTTTCTGCAGGGCTGCTCTCAATTTCACCATCCCCTTGCCTGTACTGATATGTAGGATCCTACTCACAGAAAATGATATATCCCAATATTGCTGTGATTTTCAGAATGAGCCTAACAGAATGATTGAAAGTTGCTCAAAAGTTCTTTGGCCAATTAGTATTATCTTTTTATTGTTAAATCAGCTTGTAGATTTAATTACCTCATCTGCATTTCTAAGGCTAGTACTTTATGCTGACAGACTGCTATGCACATAATAAGCTTTATGTGGTGAAGAAGAAAATGGTTTATGGTGAGTGTAAAAAGCTCTTGTGGAATGGAGAAATGATCCTTAATTGGATTGTATATCACCAGGGTTTTACTAAATTTGATCAAGCACTTGATTATGCCTTTTTTCCTCTCCAGAGCCCTTACTAAAGTCAAAGAGAGAACCACAAAAGCAAAGCTTGCAAGACAATATCCTGACATAAGAGAGCATTAAGGGAAAGCTTTATGCTAAAAAAGCAGAGACACAGCTTCTGTATTTACCATAGTATTAAAATTAGATACTTATAAAGAGTTTTCAGGGTATTAAACCCATCATTAAATATATAGTAGAAGCTATTGTGTTTACTTTGATTTTTTCAGTAGAATCATAGAATTGTGAGGGCTGGAAGGGACCTCAAGGATCATCCAGTTCCAACCTTCCTGCCTAGATCAGGTTGACCAAAGCCACATCCAGCCTGGCCTTAAAGATCTCCAGGGATGAGGCTTCCATCACCTCCCTGGGCAACCTGTTCCAGCGTCTCACCACCCTCATGGTGAAGAACTTCTTTCTAACATCTAATCTGAATCTACCCACTTCTAGTTGTGCTTCATTCCTCCCAGTGCTATCCCTACCTGACAGCCTATAAAGTCCCTCACCAGCTTTCCTGTAGGCTTCCTACAGGTATTGGAAGGCCAAATTAAGGTCTCCTTAGAGCCTTCTCTTCTCCAGACTGAACAACCCCAACTCTCTCAGTCCGTCTCCATAGCAGAGCAACTCCAGCCCTCTGGTCATCCTTGTGGTCCTTCTCTGGACACACTCCAGCACGTTCATATCCTTCTAGCAATAGCAGCTCCAGAACTGGACACACTACTCCAGGAGGGGTCTTACCAGAGTGGGGCAGAGGGGGAGAGCCACCTCCCTGACCCTGCTGGCCACGCTTCTCTTGATGCAGATCAGGATCTGGTTGGCAATCTGGAATGCAGGTGCACACTGGTGGGTCATGTAGGAATTACTCTGTAGCCAAAGTCCATAAAAGTGAGGGGATACTGTTTCATTTCGCCTGCCTCTGAGGTTGTTGAAGATGAGGCTTGTGTAACTGTTACAGGTTTGCCTTAAAATATGACAAAGAACCTGAAGATTTTTAAAAGTTTTTGCATTCACGCGGTTTAGCTACCAGAATTGCTCTTCCTGAGCACTGTTCACAGTGGTTTAGCCACCAGAATTCCTCTTGCTAACTCAGGCTGTTCACAGTGGTTTAGCTATCAGAACTCCTTTTGCTATCTGAGCACTGTTCACAGCAGTCAAATTAACTAGATGTAGGAGGAATGAGATCTGTGAGCCTTAAGGATTCTGTCAAGATTGGAGCTTCATGGAATTTACTGAACCAGTTTATTTTCCGAGAGGAAAATGAAAGAATCAATATGTATTTGGTTTCCAATGTATTGATTTCAGATTTTCCTTTAAAAGTTCATTAAGCAGGCTTTTTATTCAATGGCCATTACAGGGCTCTCTCTGAGAATGTGAAATTTGTCAGAAGGCAAGGAATAGGTCTTGCTAGTATTTTATGTCTGTTTTCAAAAACTGGATGTGAAAGATGGGTTGGCAGTGAATTATCATGGGCTTAGAGTGCAAAAGTATCTTTATGTGAAGGTAAAGAACAAATATGCAAGGGTCATATTCCATTTAAACCATAAAAGTGAACAGGAAAAAAAGAAGCCAAGCAATAACTAGTGTTATAATGAGTTTTGTTTTCCATTTCAGTAATAAAATGCCTTAAATCATTCTGCTGTTGGTAATCACAGAACGTTAGACATTAGAAGGGACCTTCAGAGATCATCTAGTCTGTGAAGGTCTAGAGAACAGAGATTAACAATATCTCTGTCCAGAGGAGCAAGATTTGTTCTTCTAGATCTCTGTGTTGTGAAATAAAGGTGCAGGTGAGACCAGATATCAGCACAGAACTATTTATTAAAGGATAAAGTTGAACAAAACAGAGGGAGAGAGGGAAGAGGGGAGAGAGGGAGGGGGAACAACAGAGAAAAAGAGAAGAGCAAGGAAGGAAAAGAACAGGGATTACATTACCATCAGCCAAAGATTGGGGGAGAGAGAGATCCAGTGCTCTGTCACCCTCACTGTAAAGAAGTTTCTCCACATGTTGAGGTGAAACACCTTCTATGTTCCAGTTTGTATCCATTGCTCCTTGTCTTATTGCCACTGATCACCAAAAAGAGACTGACCCCATCCACTTGACACCCACCCCCAGATATTTATAGACATTGATCATACCCCCTCTCAGCCTTCTCTTCTCCAGACTAAACAGCCCCAGGGCTCTCAGTCTCTCCATAAGGTAGATGTTCAAGTCCCCCAATCATCCTCATGGCTCTCCATTGGTCTTTCTCCAGTAGGTCCCTATCTCTCTTGAATTTATGACCCAAAACTGGACACAGTATTCTAGATGTGGTCTCAGCATGGCAGAGTAGAGGGGGAGGACTTCTCTAGACCTGGTGGAAACANAGATGAGTGGAATTATTCTATGTCTGTCTGTAGAATTACAGAATGGATTGGATTGGAAGTGACATGCAAAGGTCAGCTAGTCCAACCCCCTATACTCAGCAGCAACATCCTCCACTAGAGCAGGTTGCTCACAGCCTTGTCCAGTCTGACCTTGAATATCTTCAAGGATGTGGTCTCAACTACCACCCTGGGAAACCTGTTGCAGTGTTCCAGCACCCTCATGCTAAAGAACTTGTTCCTCACATACAATCTAAATCTGTTGTTCTCTCATTTCAAACCATAGCCCTCATCCTGTCCCTGCAGGCCTTTGCAAACAGTCCCTCTGCAGCCTTCTTACAGCCCCCTTCAGCTGTTGGCAGGCTGCTCTTAGATCTGCCTGGAGCCTTTCCTTCTCCAGGCTGAACAACCCCATCTCCCTCAGCCTGTCCTCATAGCAGAGGTGTTCCAGTCCCTTGATCATTTTCGTGGCCCTCCCTTGGACCTGCTCCATCAAGTCCATGTCCTTCTTGTGTTGAGGGCTCCAGAGCTGGATGCAGTGGCATAATGGCTAAATGCTGAACAGTTACCATGCTTAATCCGGCTCCTCTTGTATGTGGGGAATCCAACATGAGTCCAAATCTCACAGTGCATCTGGCACCAAGTATGAAAGAGAATGAAGGCATCAGGCAGACAACTTGTTATCTTTCTACTTTTCTGGCTGGTACCCCATGAGGAGGAATGTGATTGCAATCCAACTGAGATTTCTGCCTGTCTGCTTATGGAGTAGAATAATTTGTCCCTGAAGGATTTGTCCCAGTATACTCCTCTTGGATTGTTCAAGTGAATGTCATTGAGCATAATTCTAACCTTGAGAGAACTACTGAGTGTTCAGGACTCCCTCAGTGCTATTAGAACTTGTTTTAACAGAATGAGAGTGCTGAATTACAAAGTGGCTTATGTTATATGGATCAGTGACCATTTAAACTGCCTTAAATACAGAATTTAAGAGTCTCTCAATCTTGTTACAACTTGGAATTTAAACAGAGTGTCTGGATGTCATTCAGAAGCACAATGATGAATTTCATAGCTTGGAAAGAAGGAGCCTGAAGGGTGACCTCATTCATGTTTATAAAGATGTAAAGGGTGAGTGCCAAGAGGATGGAGCCAGGCTCTGTTCGGTGATGCCCAATGGCAAGGGGCAATAGGTGGAAGTTGAGGCATGAAGTTCCATGGAAACATGAGGAGGATTTTTTTTTTTCACTGTGAGGGTGACAGAACCCTGGAACAGACTACCCAGGGGGGTTGTGGAGTCTCTCTCTGCAAAGATATTCAAAACCCACCTGGATGTGTTCCTGTGTGATCTGCTCTAGGTGATCCTGCTTTGCGAGGGGTTTGGATTGGATGAGCTTATGAGGTCCCTTCCAGCTCCTGACATTCAGTGTAATTCTATGTGTGTGACATGGTGCTGGAACAGTGAGCTTTGCCCTGGGGTTCAGGTAGGATGCAGTGGTCCTCACAGTTCCTTATTGATTCTTTGAAGCGGTTATTTCAGCTGCAGCTCTTGAAGTGGGTGGAGTATGTTGAGTGTGGTACTGTCTGCATGTGAGAAAGCACAATCCTAGATATGTCAAGCCTAGTTTGAGTTGAGTAGTGTTTTGTCTTTAATCCCAGCATGTATATAATCTGTAGAAGCTTACCCTTACCAGCAGGACGTGACAATACACAGCACACATAATAAGCATTAGCAGCAGGATGTTCACAGAGCATGAAACTCCAGAGATCCCCCTCTGTTGGCACAAAATTGAGAACAGAGGTGTTTAAAAAAATGATAGAGTTGCAACAATTTTCCACTGGAAATTGTTTCTTAATGAAGATTTTTTTTCCCCCTTGTTTTTCAAAAACAGGTTTTGATTTTAATGAAATATCTGGCTCAGCTTTTACAGAGGGAGGAGTTTCCCCATTCCTGTGACTAAATCTTTTTTTTTTTCTTTCAAAATGTAACTTACGTTGGGGGGGGGGTGTGTGTGTGTGTTAAAAATAGAATAAATCAAAACAAAATAATTTAACTTGTTGACGTAAAACATTTAGTACACAGAAATTAAAAACACTTTTGGAAGCAAACACTTTAGCTTTTCATCCTAATTTGGGACATCTCTCTCTCTCCCTTTTTTTTTTNTTCCCTTTCAACCCCTTACATCCCGTGACCCTGTGTTGATACCACCATTAAGATTTCATTTTGACAGCCGTTTTGGAATCAGGATATTTTACAGAGATCTGTGCCAAAATATCCTCCTGATGAATGAGAGATTCCAGACTAGATTAAATGCTTGAAGAGTGCAGGTAAATAACATAGACCCATGAAGGGGTGCAGTGAGAGCAAAAAAAACAAATAGGAGTAGAATGCAGTGGAACCAATCACAGAACTTTAGAGGTTGAAAGGGACCTCCAGAGATAATCCAATCCAACCCCCCTGCCAAAGCAGGATCACCCAGAGTAGTCTGCACAGGAATGCATCCAGGCAGATTTTGAAAGTCTCCAGAGAAGGAGACTCCACAAAGTCTCTGGGCAGCCTGTTCCAGTGCTCTGTCACCCTCACTGTAAGGAAGTTTCTCCTCATCTTGAGGACCTTCTGTGTTCAGGTTTGTAATTGATCTGTGGTCCTCTGAACAGAACAGGAAGACTGAGCAAAACAGGGAGCAAAGACAAAGACTTTTGTGATGAGAGGCAGAGGCTGATGCCAACAAATGTAGATTTGATAAGAAAAAAGTGAGTTGTGTTCTGATGGCTATTTAAGGTGGGACTACATAACATATATGGAGAAATGGGACCAGAAATGGGTTACTTTGCTCTGGTNCAACTTTCCCTTTCCCTTTTTTTTTTTTTTTTTTTCCCTTTTTTCTTTCTGAAATGTTTTAAAACTTTTATTGGGGACGAAAAATAAAAATAACTTACTGCCTTTATTTAGCTTCCATAGGTGTCTATGATGCCTAACTTACTAGCACTTGTTCAGAATAGATCTTTTGACTAATTCTTTTGTAAATTGAACTTGATTCTCTCGTGCATCTTCTTGATTATTCTTACCTTTATGATCTCGACCAAGCTCCAAAAAAAGAAAAGAAAGAGTGATGATGAATGGGCTGGAGCACTGCCTTATGAGGAGAGGCTGAGGGACTTGGAACTTTTTGGTCTGGTGAAGAGAAGACTGAGAGGGAATCTAATCAATGTTTATAAATATCTGAGGGCTGGGAGTCAAGAGAAAGGGGACAAAATCTCAGTTGTGCTCTGGGATAGGACAAGGGGTAATGGATGTAAACTACAGCACAGGAAGTTCCTCCTCAGCATGAGGAAGAACTTCTTTACTGTAAGGGTCACAGAGCACTGAAACAGGTTACCCAGAGAGGTTGTGGAGTCTCCTTCTCTGGAGAGTTTCCAGCCCTGTCTGGATGTGTTCCTGTGTGACCTGCAGTAGATTCTATGGTCCTGCTCTGGCAGGGGGGTTGGACTTGATGATCTATGGAATTCCCTTTCAACCCCTTACATCCCGTGACCCTGTGTTGATACCACCATTAAGATTTCATTTTGACAGCCGTTTTGGAATCAGGATATTTTACAGAGATCTGTGCCAAAATATCCTCCTGATGAATGAGAGATTCCAGACTAGATTAAATGCTTGAAGAGTGCAGGTAAATAACATAGACCCATGAAGGGGTGCAGTGAGAGCAAAAAAAACAAATAGGAGTAGAATGCAGTGGAACCAATCACAGAACTTTAGAGGTTGAAAGGGACCTCCAGAGATAATCCAATCCAACCCCCCTGCCAAAGCAGGATCACCCAGAGTAGTCTGCACAGGAATGCATCCAGGCAGATTTTGAAAGTCTCCAGAGAAGGAGACTCCACAAAGTCTCTGGGCAGCCTGTTCCAGTGCTCTGTCACCCTCACTGTAAGGAAGTTTCTCCTCATCTTGAGGACCTTCTGTGTTCAGGTTTGTAATTGATCTGTGGTCCTCTGAACAGAACAGGAAGACTGAGCAAAACAGGGAGCAAAGACAAAGACTTTTGTGATGAGAGGCAGAGGCTGATGCCAACAAATGTAGATTTGATAAGAAAAAAGTGAGTTGTGTTCTGATGGCTATTTAAGGTGGGACTACATAACATATATGGAGAAATGGGACCAGAAATGGGTTACTTTGCTCTGGTGAGAACTCACCTGAAGTACTACGTCCAGCTCTGGAGCAGGAAGGACATGGACCTGATGGAGCTGAGTCCAGAGGAGGGCCATGAAAATGATATGTGGATTGGAACACCTCTGTGATGAGGATGGGCTGAAGGAGCTGGAGTTGTTCACCTTGGAGAAGGCTGCGGGGAAACTGAGTAACAGCCTTCCAGTACCTGAAGAAGGAAGGAGAGAGACCGCTTGCAAAGGCCTGCAGTGATAGGACAATGGGCAATGGCTTCAAACTAGAGAAGGGCAGATTTAGATTAGATGTTAGGAAGAGGTTTTTTTAGCATGAGGGTAGTGGAACACTGGAACAGGTTGCCTGGAGAGGTGGTTGGGGCCCCATCCCTGGAGATATTCAAGGTGAATCTGGACTGGGCTCTGGGCAACTTGCTCTAGGATATCCCCACTTACTGCAAAGGGGGTTGGACTAGGTGACCCTTGGAGGTCCCTTCCAAACCAGACCATTCTATGATTTGATGATTTTATGATTCATGCCAAGAAAGGAATAAGGTAGATTTTCTAGGGGGTACCCTTACATAGATGCCTACTCCTCACTCTGGAGAAGTCTTCTGGTGTGGGGTGTGGCAATAGGAATGTGTCTTGTGAAAGAATAAGGCATGAATGGGAAAATGTGTGCTCCAGAAGTTCTGTGACAAAGGGGCCTAATGGTGTCTGGGTTATTTCTAGAGCAGCAGAAATCCACAAGGCTTAGAAATTATGACAGAGCTTCTTATGTAATTGCTGGGGAAATATCCCACCCACTCATTGTCCCCAGAGGACACTCTGGACTCAAAAACTGGCACCCAACACCAAATAACATCCTGAGTAACTTGTTTTGAGAGGATAACAGGCACCTAGCATCTCTGGAGGTGCTGACATCAGGATAATTCAGCAAATGTGGAAGGGCTTGATGTGGGTGATATTCCTGCAAGTTCTCTAAAGACCAGATAACTTAGGTATGTCAGGTTCCGTGTCTTGGGATAGCAGTAGGAAAGTACAAACCGGAATTCCTTCTGGACCTCTGAATGCCCCAGAATGCAATGCTGGAAATTTTAATCTGGAGGGTTCTGGGTTTTTGTTTGTTTGGGTTTGTTTTGTTTTGTTTTTAGTTTTTTGTTGGGTTTTTTTGTTTGTTTGTTTGTTTGTTTTTTAGCTCAGGAGCCTCCTTCAAACCCATATCACTTCCAGACCTTTGTAAAGCAGATATTAGGGTTCAGCTGACCAACCACACACAGCCCATGCCTGGCAGTATTACTGCAATGCTAGTTTTCACCTTCTTTAAAAGACACAACATATAGTCCACTTATTGAGCAAACAATCAAACTGTTTTCTTTTTGGCTTTGTCTCCTGCTGCCTTCTGAAGCTCATCTGTGGTGAAATAAGTATTAGACATAAATCCCCAAAGAAGAAAACACATCTTTTCTTAATAATACTCCATATTTAGATGAATTATTTGAAAGATTCCAGATGCTTAATCTGTCACTAATTTGATCATTTTTACTTAGACTAAGGAAAGAATGAGTCCACCTTATTATTCACATCAATATAGAGGCTTATTTCTGCTATAATTCTACAGGTTCAGTCAGGCATTGCTACAAACAGGAGGAAAATGCCATTCTAAACAGGAGGTGAGGCAAGTATAACACCTCTATCTGTTTACAGATGGTGAATTTTGCACAGGCTCAGTTCAGTGAAAGAAGTAAAACTGGTAGTAGCACAAGTTCACAAAGAAAAGCAAGCATGCTCCTTAAAAATATCTCCTCAGGGAACTTGACTTAATTGTAGTAGCAGATTCAGCTTTAGTTATGAGATATTGGCACGTTGAAAGCTATATTTTATTGCCCATAAGGTGTACAGGCTAGGTCTCCTCGATTCATCTGTTGATGTCAAGGGTGCAAGTTACCATGAGGGTGGTGGAACACTGGAACAGGTTGCCCAGTTAGGTAATTGAGGTCCCATCCCTGGAAGTATTCAAGCTGGGGTTCAACAAGGCTCCGGACAACCTCACCTAATGGAGGATGTCCCTGCTGACTGCAGGGGGTTTGGACTAGATGACCTGTGGAGGTCCCTTTCAACCCAAACCATTCTATGGTTCTATGTCTGACTCAGAAGTCACAATTCCCAGTTGGAGATCAAGGGGCATGCCATCGTTGAATTTGTTACATCATGTGAAGATAGAATATTTTGTTGGGATTAGGTTGGTTATCAGCTCTGTTGGGTTACTCTGCTCTGGACAAGTGAAACTAGCTTTTCCAGGTGCTAGCCAACCTGTCTCTCTAGCTCTTTGGCTTTATGCTGGTTGCGGTGTAGTCACTGGTCTGGTATATCTCAATTTCTTTGTTATAATCCGGGTGTAGATTTCTGTGAAGTAACCATAATTTAATAAATATCCTCCTTCATTGAATAAAGAGCCTGTCTTCAGTGGCCAGCTAATGTGGTGCTAAGATGTTGCATTTGCTCACATGAGTTAGTGAATGGATACAAGGTGAGAGAATCACTTATTTATCTGTGATACATGAGGAGAGAATAACTTATTTATCTCTGATTCATGGTGGGTGTCACTTATTTATCTGTGATAATGCCTCTGCTTACATACTATCTGTAACCACTGGTCAATTTTCAATTTCTTTTGCTGATAATTTGAGGAAAATGCACCAGATTTATCAGCATTTGATATTTTTGTGAAGAAGGAGGAAATAGGAAAAGTTCTCAGCAGTTTAAAGGGCTCTTAAGACAAAGAGTGGTGGTGAATGGAATTACATCCAGCTGGCGGCCAGTCACAAGTTGTGTTCCTCAGGGCTCAGTGTTGGGAGCACTTCTGTTTAACATCTCTATTGATGACCTTGATGAAGACACAGAGTGTGTCAGCAGTAAGTTTGAAGATGACAGGAAGTTGGGTGGCAGTGTTGATCTGTAGGTGGGTAGGGAGGCTCTACAGAGGGACTTGGATAGATTAGATGGATGGGCCAATGTCAATGGTATGAACTTCAATAAGAACAAGTGCCAGGTCCTGCACTTGGGCCACAACGACCCCAAGCAACACTACAGGCTTGGGACAGTGTGGCTGGGAAGATGCTTGGCAGAAAGGGACCTAGAGGTTGTAGTTGGCAAGCAGCTGCATGTGAGCCAGCAGTGTGCCCAGGTAGCACAGAAAGCCAATGGCATCCTGGCTTGGATTAGAAATGCTGTGGCCAGCAGGAGTAGGGAGGGGATTGTCCCCTTAGAGTCATCTCTGGTGAGGGCACACCTCGAGTACTGTGTTCGGTTTTGGGTACCTCATTACAAAAGAGATGTGGAGGTGCTGGAGCCAGGGCAGAGGAGGGCAAGGAAGCTGGGGAAGAGCTGGAGAATAAATCTGATGAGGAGCAACTGAGGGAGCTGGGGATGGTTAGTTTGAAAGAGGAGGCTGAGGGCAGATCTCATGGCTGTCTACAGCTACCTGAAGGGACCTCATGGAGAGGCTGCTGCTAGTCTCTTCTCAGAGGTGATTAGTGATAGAACAAGAGGGAATGACCTCAAGCTGAGACTGGGTAGGGCTAGACTGGACATTGGGAAACATTTTTCCCAGGAAGAAGGGTCAGGCATTGGAATGAGCTACTCAGAGATGGTGGAGTCACCAACCCTGGCTGTGTTTAAAGGTCATTTGGATGTTATGCTTGGGGATATGATTTAATGGTGAACCTTGTAGAGTAGGGATATTGATTTGACTTGGTGATCCTGAGGGGCTTTTCCAACCTGAATGTTTCTGTGATTCTTGATCCATGGACGTTACCAAACCAATCAACCAATCAAAAAACCACAAGCAAACAAAACCCTGAAACCTCGAAACACCATCCCCCCTGCCCAAAACAAAACTAAACAAACCCAAGACAAACAAACAAAGAAACCCCAAACAAACAAACAAAACAGTAAAGCCTACACAGAGTATTAAGCTTGGAATCCATGTAAGCATCTACTTTACTCACTGTATCCCAAATCAGGACAGGCCGAGGGAGTTGAGGTTGTTCAGTCTGGAGAAGAGAAGGCTCTGCAGAAACCTAATAGCAACCTACCAGTACCTGAAGGGTACTAGCAACAGTTTGTCTTTGTAGATTGTATTCTGCACTCAAGTATCATTTTTTTATAGCATATTCAAAAGTTAAAATGCAGATTTAATTAACATTTTTGCATCTGGTAATAAATGCTCAGGGAAAAGAATCTGGTATAGCCACATCCCCTTTTAATTGTTTCCCTCCTTCTCAAACATTTCATTACAACTTGAAATGTTGCTAAAATTGACACCACTTTGCTCCTCTCTGCTGCTGATGTGATCATTCACAGTTTGGTGTCAGCTCCATTTGAAATGGCAACCAAAGGAAACTGATAATGTGTTGCATGCCTTTTTCTCCCACTTCGTGTGGGATAAGTGACTTCACATGGTGTAAGACAATGGAGAATCTGTGCCATGCCAAAGCTTTGGGGTAAGGTTCTGCCTCATTGGTAGTTATGTGATTGATTTTGCTTGAGCAAGAATTTCTGTCTAGATTCTCCAAGCTAGGATGCTGGCCCAGAACCCGTCTGGGTAAGCTTCAGTGCCTGGCTACGGAGCTCTCAACACAGGAAGGACATGGACTTGATGGAACAGGTCCAGGAGAGGGCCATGAAAATGATCAAAGGGCTGGAACACCTCTGCTATGAGGACAGGCTGAGGGAGCTAGGGTTGTTCAGCCTGGAGAAGAGAAGGCTCCAGGCAGATCTAAGAGCAGCCTGCCAGTAGCTGAAGAGGGCTGCAAGAAGGCTGCAGAGGGACTGTTTGCAAAGGCCTACAGGGACAGGATGAGGGCAATGGTTTGAAATAAGAGCAGAGCATATTTAAATGGGATGTTAGGAAGAAGTTCTTTAGCATGAGGATGCTGGAACACTGCAACAGGTTTCCCAGGGGAGGCAGTTGAGGCCCCATCCCTGGAGGTGTTCAAGGTAAGGCTGGACAAGGTTCTGGGCATCTTGCTTTAATGGAGGATGTTCCTGCTGACTGCAGGGGGCTTGGATCAGATGACCTTTGGAGGTCCCTTCCAAACTGAGCCATTCTGTGATTCTATATTCAATAGTGGTTACCTATGAGAAATGGAGCACAATGTCACTTCATAAAGATCTCAGCACACCAAGTGGTGCTCTGTATAAGAAACATATCATTCATTCAGCTATGCATGTAACATTCTCTGTCACAAGAGACTCTACTTTCTCCTACATATCATATTAAATGGTTTACTCCTTATACCATGAATTAACCTTCCTGTTAGACTGGCAGAATTTTTAAATTTAATTTAGTAACAGCCATCCAGTGTCTGAAGAGCACTACAAGAATGACAGAGAGAGACTGTTTACAAAAGCCTGCAGTGGCAGGATGAGGGCAATAGTTTGAAATGAGAGGAGAGCAGATTTAGATTGGATGTGAGGAACAAGTTCTTTAGCATGAGGATGCCGGAACACTGGAACAGGTTGCCCGGGGGAGGTAATTGAGGTCCCATCCCTGGAGATATTCAAGGTGAGGCTTGACAGAGCTCTGGGCAACCTGATCTAGTGAAGGGTGTCCCTGCTGACTGTAGAGGGGGTTGGTGTAGATGACCTTTGGATGTCACTTCTAACCCAAACCATTCTATGATTCTGTGATCCTATGCAATGGAAAGAACATCTTTCTTCAGACTGAATGCATCTCTGGAACTTTAACCATATATTCAATTCAAGTTTGAATTTGTGTTCCCTTCACATTAAGGGAGCTGATACACGCCGTTTAGAAAAGTATCAAGACTGGTAAATGTTTCTGTGAAACTCTCATGTACAAAATTGTAGTTCGAGCTTTCTAAGTTGCCAAACCATCTTAGTTCCACCGGGCTATAATTGCTTATATTTAAGTGTATAATGGTGATTGATTTTGCAGGTAAATTTCAGGTAAACTGTTATGTATCTCAGGACAATAAAATCGAAATTACAAAAGATAAGGGAGACATACTGTGAGTAGTTGGGGGTCTAATTGTTTAACTGACACCTCCTAAAAGGACTTATGTAGAGAAGACAGTGCTATACTTAAAATAATTTACAGAGAGAAACTTCTAAAGTCACTGCCAGTATTAAAACACTACTGAATTATGGGAACTAATAAAATGGGTTTTGTTTTGTTTTATTTTGTTCTTTTCCTAGACAAATTGTTTTAAAATGTACTGCATTTATTCCATTAACTTCTCCATCAGGTGTCCACAGTTCACCTGAGAAAATGTGCAACCAGATTGACTCTTAGAGTAATGGTCACCTGGATTTCAAGACACAAGGTGATTGAAAATCCAGTTAACTCCTGGACAATGTAAGATGATGGATATGGATGTTAATTTTTTTTTTTTTTTTTTATAGAGACACTCTTAGAAACTCACTTTGTGCTACCTTTGTTTAATACACCCAATAATTCTGTGTCTAGTCAATAACAAAGTGTATTAAATTGATCTGATCATCCAAATTAAGTAGGCACACACAGAGCTCAGCATCCGTATCCCTTATGCATGACAGTATCACAGAAAGCATACATCTAGAAGAGATGTCCAAGATCATCCA
>WBNM01006928.1:0-53360 GCA_013399055.1 Ramphastos sulfuratus
GTTTGTTTGTTTTTTAATTTATGAAGCGCTTTTAAAAAGTTTTTTAACTCGTGAAGCTTTTTGTTATGCAATTTAACCAATGTTATGCAATTTTATCAATGGTATGCAATTTTACCAATGTTATTCCATATGTATTGCTCAAACACATTTTATTTACAGTGGAATCAGCCATCATTCAGATGCTCATGAATAAGCAGATGCTTTTAAATGGCTTTATTAACTTTGTGTCTTCCTGTCCAGTACTGGAAATGCATTGCTAAAGTATTTAAATACTGATTTAATTATAATAAGATGCCAGTCATTAAGGAAGATTATTCCTCTCCTCTGACCACCATGCTTAAAATGCAAGGTTGGCATTGACATTGCTGCTACCCACTGTGTCCCAGCCTGCAAGGCATTCAGAGCAGGAATAGGATTTTTCAGTTACACTGTCTGCAAAGCTACGCTTTAGTGAATTGTATGAGAGCACCTGAAAAGGCAGTTTAGGTGGTAGAAGTTGGATTTGTACAGAATTAGAAACCAGCCCTGCATGTAAAATAAGGAGTATTTTTCAGCAACAAGTTTCTCTCTCAGTGCTCCAATACTCATACCAGTGATAGAACACAGATGCCTAATTCTGATTTGAAGCAGAGGAGAAGAGAAACAACAAAGATGAATTACTCAGTTGACCTAGGCTGGCTCTGCAGAAACTTAGTCTGAGGTTAAAACATTGGCAAGGAGTAGGATGTTGTAGGCAAAGTATACTTTTTCAGGTTGGTGAAGCAATATTCAGGGTCCGATGAAGAGATCAGGAGGCAGTACATTTTTTTAGTTTTCCAGGAAATTTTATCAACAATGTTCTTACAGACCTGGGAGGAACTGAAATCTGACTGATTTACCAATGGCTCTCTCATACATAAAACTGTTTGTGTCTATGCTGGCAAGCAGTGTGATGAAGGGATTCTTCCTGGGTGTTGTCTTGGAGTATGCATATGAGCACATTCATGGTCCACAAATCATTCCCCTGATGGAACAGAGGCTGAAGTTGCTCAGCGGTGTGCCATCGTGTGTAGTGTTTGTTATGTAGATCTATTGTCCTCCACATGCACTTGGTGTGAGCGTACTGGCCCTGAGTATGCCTGAGTATGCACAATCTGGCACGAACTTCGCTGCCTGATGGTGATGTGGTCAGGCAACCATAACAAATTGCAACAAATCAAACTCCATTCCTTTTGCATTTGCTACCTTATCAGTTGTTAATATATCTGGTAGGACCTTCTTTGAGGAGCAACATGAATCCCTCGACTTAGCAGTCAAGCGTTCTTTTGCTAAATTTCTGAGAGAGGTCTCGGTCTATCTTCAGCAGAGGAATGTGGTCACTGGTTTTACAAACAGGTTGCAAGGGACTCTGTACAGAGTACAGCACGCTTCTATTACAGAGCCTGTGTGCCATGAACTATAAATAGATCAAAGGTAAGACTAGAAGTACAAAGACCCTGCCTAACCGATCTGTCACTATGCAGTGCAATCAGCTGTTTTCTACAAGAAAGTAAAGAAGTGTTAGCTGGTGGGAAGGTTGATGTAGATGTGATGCTGTGCTGATTAAGCACAAAGCAGTTCTGCTCCCAGCTTCTGGGAGGTCATGATCTTGAGGTCAGTTATTCCATGTGATAAGGCTGGATTTTCTCCAGTTTTACAGCAGGTGTGCCAAAGTACAATTACTTGAATTTTGCATTAATTAAAAATACAGTTTCTATCAGTCACAGCAAAAGTAGCTTCTATTTTAAAAAGCTAATAATAGCCAATCACCTACAAAACTGCACCTGATTTCACATTTAAGGATTCAAATATAGCTTGGAAGACAACACAGAAGGGCTAAAATAGAAAACTTCATAATTATGCCATGTATTCCCTGCTGAATTATTTCTAAACCAGGAAAGCAGAATACATTTTGAAGCAAATTATGTTAAATTTAACTCAAGCAGATATTTTTGATCAACAGCAGAATGAAAAATTGAAGTTTACTGCAGAAAAAGGTGCTGTAGGAGTCACTCTTCATTATGAAACTGAACATATGCACGTGTTTACCAGCTGGTCGTGTCTTAGTTTTCAGTAAAAAGACTTTGCAGTTCATTGTTGGAGAGAAAACTGAAAAGATGAATCCTAGTGAGCCACACAGTCAACAATTAATTGTACTTCAGTTAACAAATGTTTGATTGCAAAGCCCATATCACAAGTTTCTGACTCCTGGCTCAAGAGTTTGAGCTCCTAAGTGTCATACCAGTATTATTACACCTATTCTACTTTGACATTCATACACATATGGAATTTAGGTTGCAAATAGTACAAGGAAATACATACTTCAAAACAGCTATTTTGTTTTAGTTCTTGATGTGTTAGAGAAGCAGTGGCCTCTAATTCAAGATTAATATGCCCTGTTATAAGACAGTATGTGAAATAATAACAAAGGATTTGAGTAGCTTATTTGTGGGAATTCGTTGCCAAAACTAAGGTGGGGGAAGGGGGAAGTATCTATCAGTACTTACCAAACTACAAG
The DNA here is from genome assembly GCA_013399055.1 of Ramphastos sulfuratus. Classification (NCBI taxonomy): domain Eukaryota; kingdom Metazoa; phylum Chordata; class Aves; order Piciformes; family Ramphastidae; genus Ramphastos; species Ramphastos sulfuratus. Next base: position 2,537 of record WBNM01006928.1, read on the forward strand.
AGAAAGAAGTGTGATACGCATACCTTAAGCACAATGAATATATCACAACTACACCTCCTTATTTTCCATCATATTTTAAAGTCAGCTACTAGAAAACAGCTCTAAGCAATGATCTTTAAGACAGTGGACTCACATTAAAGAGATCAATGCAGACTAGGCACTTGCAGAGAAAGTCTCTAGGAATGAGATGAACTCCACCTTCTGAAGGGTAAAATGGGAAACATTTACAAATTTTTTGATGGCTAGGATTTCACTGCTGGGTCAAAGTGGTTGATAAATAAATAAATATTTTTATTTTAGGTTATGCTTCCATTATACATTACATAACTTAAGCGCTGGTAGGTTCTAATGGTTAAAATTTACCATTTCCAGATTGCTGTTTTCCAAATATTTTCTCTCTGTGCACATCTGGATAATATATATTAAAAAACCGTAAGGGCTCTTTACTGAAAAAGAAAAGAACTCTGAAAGTCGTTGAAGAAAACAGAGAAACGAGTTTCTGATAGGAGGATATAGGAATGCACCTGAACAATATCTTTAACTCAAATGTTTTTCATAGTCTTCTCCTCAAGATGCACCACGTACATTTAATTTTTCTTTAGGTAAACAGACCTAGGATTTCGTTGTGCTATGCAATAAGCACTTCTTCAGTAATTTCTTCTCTTTGGAACTGTAACTATGTACTTCGCTTCTTAGGGATTAATGAAACACAGTGATGCATGACATGAATGGCTTATACAGACTGCAGGAAGAGAAGCCAATCACCTTTACCTGAAGTGGGAGACTTGCAACGCTCTAGCTCCAGGGAAACTGGACTGTCACTGAGTTCAGTCAGGCCTGAAAAAATGGAGTTGAAAAGTTAAGTTACAATCTAACAGGGCATGCTTCAGCTTTCTTGGTTGATGATATTCTGCACTTTAAAGTCAGCTTGGAGGAAGGAATCGTGTGAAACGCAAGAGAAGTACCTATTTCTTATAACTGCAGTTATCAGGCTGACACTGCAAAAATGTAAGTCTGGTTTAAAAATCACACCTCTTGTTAACTCAGCTTTGTTTTCTGACTGCCTCAGGGTTGACAAAGAGTGACTGTGCCTAACGAGAGAAAACAAGCAAATTCAGTTTGAAATTTGAATGTCCGTGATACAAATCAAAGTCGTTCAAACCCTGTCAAACTGACACAGGAACAGATAGGTTTTCAGTTGCTGCAGAATGCAGGGAGGAAAGCTTAAAAGACGGGCAGAAAAGTAAAAAAAACTACTGATGTGAAGATAATGAATATAAAAACATCACCACCGTGATGCAGTATTAAGAGCTTTTCTATGGCTCATCTTAAAGGACACAGAGGCAATGATAATGCTGTCTAGATATAACACAGACTTTTTGGACAAGAAAATTTATATATTTTTGAGGAACTCTTTCATGGAATTTGTAGCTAATCACAGAAGACAGTAAAATGTAAAGCAATCTTAGTTTATACTTCTTAAGCTTGGGCTTGTTTCTGTGATCGAACTAAGATCCCTCTGACACGGGTTGCATGTAGAAGCCTAAACATGCCTTTTAGCATGCTAGGGAGAGAAAGTCTGAGCTCACACTGTCCTTTACTATGAGCTAACTGTTAAGAGTGTGAACTGGGCATGCCCATACCTATTTGAATGTGCCTTTTGCAGGTGCCCTATTGCCTACATCAAGTGGTTCACATCTGTCATGTGGAGCTCTGACACCTCATGCCATAGGTTCCTTGGGACTGGCAGACAGCCCAGCACTAGACAGTCACCTTTTAGCAATGTGGACTCACAGCAGTCAGGTCACCGAACCGAGTGAACATTAGCCCACAGTCAGATAATGTGCTACTGGCATGCTGATGGTAATGTTTACATACACTCTGCATATGCTATACCCTGGAAGCCTAACATGGAATCACAGAATGCACTGGATTGGAAGGGACCTTTAAAGGTCATCCACTACAACCACCTTGCAGTAAGCAGGGACATCTTTAACTAGATCAGGTTGCTCAGAGCCTCATCAAGCCTCACCTCGAACGTCTCCAGGGATGGGGTCTCCATCACCTCCCTGGACAACATGCTCCAGTGTTCCACCACCCTCACAGTAAAGAACTGCTTCCTAATGTCCGATCTAAATCTACCCTTTTCTATTTAAAACCTCTGCCCCTCATCCTATTGCCACATATCCTTGTAAACAGTCTCCCCTTTCTCGTGGGCTCCCTTCAGGTGCTGGAAGGCCTGTAAGGTCTCCCTGGAACCTTCTTTTCCTCAGGCCAAACAACCCCAACTATACTATAATGACGTTTACATGTGCTTGAATCTGGCACCACACCTTCTGTAACATAACATGTTTGAATTTTTATAGCTTCTGGACCCTCAGGCTCAGAGAGCCCTGCCTCTAAAATTTATATAGACTCTTGTTTCAAATAAATTCTGCTACCATTTGGTCACCAGTGATGTTCTATTTAGATTAAAAGCAGTGGTATCTTAATGTAGGTGCTGATACTTCTATGACAACGTCATTTTGAAGTGCTCTGAGAAAGGGAGAGAATCTAGAGCCTCAACAAGCAGAATAAAAAACTCCTGCCACTAATGAAACTGCACAAGTGCTAGAACAACTTTGAGAGCACTTTGGGAAAACAGCAGTGCTGATTTGGCCTGTTAAGTCAGTAGTAATGACATACTTGCTCCTAGTTTTTAAACAGTAGAAGACCATGATCTAGATACTAATGTGGAAAATCCAAATTTTCTTTTCTCTTGTTTTGAGAAATGCACCTGAATCTTTCTTCGATTCAACTTGGAATCTGAGGGACGATTTTATATTACAAATCAATTCTGAGTCCAGGCACTTTTGACATTAAATAGAACATTTCATAGAATTCAGGAACTGCAACCATTAGGGATCCTTTCTATGCATAGCTTTCTTACAGCAGATCTTACTACTGCCTGATACTGAGATTTCTGTAGGTATCAAGAGATTTGGGGCATAATTGATTTTCATTGCAGAACTGTCTGCAAGGTACAGTGGGAGTGAGCCTGGCACATTCGCATAGCGTCAGAGGCCTTGGATAAATACAATGAAATATTAAACTGTTTGTTTTGCAAATGCAATATTTGAGATATTAAAATTTCAACACTATGATTCTGATGTTGTTATTAATGAATCTCTTCCAAACCTCGCATAGTTACTGTACGTGATAGTTACAATGTCAAATGGTAGGTCAGACTCTGCTACTAAATAAAAAGTTGTGAGTTTTTGTTGTTGTTTGCTCTCTTTGGGTTTTGGTTGGTTTGTTTCAGGTTTTTTGGGGGGTGGTGGTTTGTTTTCGCTTTTTGTGATTTCACAGAGGCAATGCCGGTGTAAATGATGGCGCCACTGACTTAGGAAATGCACCAGATCCCATCACTCTTCTGAAAACCCAAGACCAACCACGCTAAGGATACCACAAACTCTATGTTTGTCAACAGTTTTACAACTTGCAACAGTAAACACACATTCCAAGTTATAGCATTTTTTTTTAAATGGAGAACATGTGAACTTCTCTACAAATCTAGATTTGTTGTCAGGCTATCATCTCTAACCATGATCACCAACAGGTGCTTTAAAAATACCCCAAAAGAGTAGTAACTCCTCATGTTGAGCACTACTGGTACTACGTGCCTTGTACAAGGGCATTGTCACAGAATCACAGAATCATTAAGGTTGGAAAAGACCTCTAAGACCATCAAGTCCAACCACCAACCCAACATCAACATGGTCTTAATCTCAGACAGATTTGCTTAAGCACTGCCACTTGCAAATTTTCTACTGCTATAAACCTTCCTTGCTTAGAAATACAACAATGAAGAGTTCTCATTACCCCTCCATGTATTGAAACTCTCTTTTTAATCTACTAAATTCTAAATTTCAAAGAAGTTATATGGCAATGACTTGCACAATCACAATTCACAGAAAGGTAAAATAGATAGATTTGTCAATTTTGATGTCATCTTTGATTCCTTCTTGATGTCTTCTGTTTCCCTTTAAGATAAGAGAGCTCTCAAGCTTTCCTTTGCACTAGTGCTTATTTTACACTGTCATTTCCTTTTAAAGAAAATCAAGCTCTTCTCAACGATTTATCATGTATAAGTATTTCCACGCAACTCAGTTTCCCCTGAATCTCAGAGACTACAATAGCTACTGAAGTTAGATTACAAAAATATTTTCACTTCTCTTTTTGAAGTTCTTTAAACCCAATCTGTGTCCTGAGATGTTTAAGCTACTTTTAGCCAAAAAAAAAACCAAAACCCCAAACAACAACAAAAAAAAAAACCCACACCAGCAAATTTTGAGTCCAAGTACAGCAAAAAGAACACAGCACCAATGAACTTGCTAGTGTAAACAATGACCCATTGACTTCATAAAGAAACTGGCTTTGAACTGAACAAATTATAAACCTGGGAAAATGGTGCAAGACACAAATACATCACATAAAATATTACAGTACTTTTAAAGACATGCCCCATGGATATTTCCTAAAGTTTGCCATGATTCCCTTTTCCCCTTTATTAAAGGTTAAAAAAAAATGTACTGTGTAGCGTGGAGTGACAACTTCTATGACCTCAGCTGAAAGCTATTTTTGAAATGTTGGATTTCTGCCTCAATGATTCAGACCTATCATTTCCTTAAAAGAACCCAAATCCATCACATCTTTGCTTATAAGTAAATGAATGTTAAGTAAACTCTGATAAATATTTACAAGGCAATAAGTGAGCATAGTGTTATCTTCACTGCCTTAACACTGAATTACTATGGAAATGTCAGGCCATTCAGAATGTAGCTGTTGACTTGAAACTTGACCTGTGTTAGCCTCTACTCTGTTGTCAGGTGTGACTTAAACTGTCAATTACTGATATGTCATGACTCATAACACCATTTTCTGTGTCCTCCGGTTAGCCCAAGATCACTTTTATGTGCGTCCTGCCAACGGTCTAGCCCTAGTACTCACTGCAAAGTCTTCATTCTGAAGATTACTTTCCAATGGACCAGCAGCCTTTTTTGGTTGCTTCATAGAGACTTATTTATTTTTCTTGTTTTACCAACAGGTGGCATGAATTTCTAGCGGGAGATGGAAACAGCTTTTGCAATTTGGTATTTTAAAATTCTGCTCCAAACACTCTCTCTAGATGCATTAAATGTGCTTGCTTTGATATTTGGATGCATGTTATATACCACTAGGTAATAATACGCACAACTTGATTTCAGTTGTAGAAAAAAAAACCCAAACAACACAGTTTTGCACTACTGCAGGGAAGTTTATTTTGTTTGGCTTGGCACATCACCTTGCCACAAAGTACAATAGAAGGTGGCTACCAGCAGATGTTGTAGCAAATGCAACAGGTCATCAGCACCAGGAAGCTCTGTACTTACCCTTATCTTAGCCTCTTATTTTCCTCAAATTAACTCCTCTGATAGGACAATTGTTTCAGTCTCTCTCATTATATATGCCTAGAACTGATTAAATTTCTCCTCCTAATTTTTTCCCTTCTTGTTTCTCCCTTCTCACTTTGACCTCTCCATGGGACAGCAATGTACCCTTGTGACCAAGAGGGCCAATGATATCCCAGGATCCATCAAGAAAAGCGTGTCCAGCAGGTCTAGGGGGCTTCTTCTCCCCCTCTATTCTGCCATGGTTAGACCACACCTAGAATTCTGTGTCCAGTTTTGGCTCCACAATTCAAGAGAGACAGGGGCCTGCTAGAGAGAGTCCAATGGAGAGCCACGAGGATAATTAGGGGACTTGAACATCTCCCCCATGAAAAGACACTGAGAGCCCTGAGGCTGTTTAGTCTTGAGAAGACTAAGAGGAGATCTAATCAATGTCTATAAATAACTGGGGGGTGAGCGTTATCTATTTTCGGTGATGTTCAGCAATAAGACAATCTTGGACATAGAAGGTTTCACCTCAACTTGAGGAGAAACTTCTTTATAGTGAGGGTGACAGAGCACTGGAGCAGGCTGCCCAGAGAGGTTGTGAAGTCTCCTTCTCTGGAGACTTTCAAAATCTGCCTGGATGTATTCCTGTGAGGACTACTCGCGGGGATCCTGCCTTGGCAGAGAGGTTGGACACGATGATCTCTGGAGGTCCCTTTCAACCTCTAACATTCTGAGATTCTATGATTCTGTGACCTTTCAAAACAGACAATGTGCTGTCTAAACGCTCTAAGTCTGTTCTAGATGCTTCTGAGTGTGGCTACACATGTATACATTACTTTTATCAAGATCTCCAAAGATTTATTGGCTAAAAGTCAATTTATTGGCTAAAAGTAAATTGTTCCACCACTGTGCCTTGCATGTTGGATGTCCTTGACATTACTGATTATGTCTTTCCTTTGGGAAACCTCCCTTCTTCCTACATATTACTTATTTTCCCTGATTGATGTATTTTGGCTTCTCTTTTTGTTTTTTACTCTTCAGCTGCAAGGCACTCCAGACTGAAACATTAACACTTCCTTTATCTGTCTGTCCCAGTATTTGTTGAGATTCTTTCCCATAAACAGGACAATAAGTACCTTTTAAAGAATCTTAATGAGTATCATAAACACACATAGAATCATAGTATTGCCTTGGTTGGAAAAGACCTTCAAGATCAGAGAGTCCAACTGCTGACCCAACACCACTATGGCCATTGAATTATGTCCTGAAGTGCCATATTTCCTGAACGCTCCAGGGATGGTGACCCCTCACCTACCTGGGCAGCCTGTCCCAATGCCTGACCACTTTTGCAGGACAGATTTTTTTCCTAATATACAATCTAAACCTCCCCTGGTGCAATTTGAGGCCATTTCCACTAGGAAGAAGATACCAACCCCCACCTCACTACAAACTCCTTTCAGGGAGTCGTAGAGAACAGTGAGGTCTCCCCTCATCCTTCTCTTCTTCAGACTGAAAAATATCAGTTTCCTTAGCTGCTTTTCACAAGTCTTGTTCTACCAGCCCTTAACTAGCTTTGTTGCCCTTCTTTGGACTTGCTCCAGCAACTCAATGTCCCTCTTGTAAAGAGAGCCTCAAAACTGAACAGAGCATTTAAGGGGTGATATGATCACTTCTGCTGGCCACACTATTCCTGATACAGGCCAGGATGCTGTTGGCCAAGACTCTGGCTCATGNGCATTCATCTCATTCACTTGATCTCAGCCCATCAATTCGAGGCTGTCCAGATACTTCTGCAGAGACTTCTCACTCTCAAGCAGATCAACACTCCNAGACTCTGGCTCATGTTCAGGTGGCTTCTGATCAACATATCCAGGTCCTTTTCTGATAAGCAGATTTCCAGTCACTCTGCTCCCAAGCCTGGAGTATTACATGGGGTTGTTGTGACCCAAGTGCAGGACATGGCAGTCCAGTTCTGTGCCCCCCAGTCCAGTTCTGTGTCCAGTTTTGGGCCCNGGAACACCACTTGTGATCAGTCACCAAGTGGATTTAACTCCATCCACCACCACTCTTTGGGCTCAGGCCTTAAGTCAGTTTTTTAGCCAGAGAAGGATCCACCCATCCAAGCCATGTGCAGCCAGTTTCTCCAGGAGGACGCTGTGGGATGCAATGTCAAAGGCTTTATGGCAGTCCAGGTAAACAACATCCACAGTGTTTCCCTCATGCACTAAGCAAGTCACTTGTAGGAGATCAAGTCCTTCAAGCACGAGCGGGAGAAAATGTATCTTACGACTTCTGGATTTGTAACTGGATTATGTGTTTTAACTAAGCAGGCCACCTTTTACAGAGTCACAGAATTGTCAGGTTTGGAAGGGACCTCAAAGATCATCCAGTTGCGACTCCCCTGCCATGGGGAGAGACACCTCACACTGGATCAGACTGACCGGAGCCCCATCCAGCCTGGCCTTAAAACTTCCATGGATGGGGCTTCTACCACCTCCATGGGCAACCTGTTCCAGTGTCTCACCAGCATCATGGTGAAGAACTTTTTTGTAACATCCAATCTGAACCTACCCACTTTAAGTTTTGCTCCATTCCCCCCAGTTCTATCACTACCTGACATCCCAAGTCCCTCCCCAGCTTTCTTGTAGGCTCCCTTCAGATAATGGAAAGCCACAATAAGGTCTCCTCAGAGCCTTCTCTTCTCCACACTGAACAGCCCCAAGTCTCTCGGTCTATCTCTGTTACAAGAGGTGCTCCAGCTCTCTGATCATCCTTGTGGCCCTTCTCTGGACAACGCTCCAGTGCGTCCAGATCTTTCCCATAATAGGGGCGCCAGAACTGGATGCAATGCTCCAGGTGGGGTCTCACCAGAGTGGAGCAGAGGGGGAGAATTGCCTCCCTTGACCTGCTGGGCACACTTCTCTTGATGCAGTCCAGGATCTTCCGAGCTGCAAGTGCACACTGGCAGCTCATGCTGAGCTTCTCATCCACCAGTAAGTCCTTTTCTTCAGGGCTTCTCTCAAGCCAGTCACTGCCCAGTCTATATCCATGCTTGGGATGGCCCCAATCCAGATGTAGGACCTTAGACTTGGTCTTATTGAGCCTCATGAGGTTGGCATGAGCCCACCTCTCCAGCCTATCCAGGTCCCTCTGGATGCCATCCCTGCCCTCCAGTGTCTGCTGCACCACACAGCTTGGTGTCATCAGCAAACTTGCTGAGGCTGCACTCAATGCCTCTGTCCATGCTGCCAACAAAGATGTTGAACAAGACTGGTCCCAGGACTGATCCCTGAGGGACTCTGCTTGTCACTGGCCTCTACTTGGAAATTAACCCATTGACAGCCACTCTTTGGGTGTGGCCTCAAGCCAGATTGTTATCCACTGAGTTGTTCATCCACAGAAGCCATATTTTACCAGCTTGGAGACCAGCGTGTCCTGCGGGACGGTGTTAAAGGCTTTGCTCAGGTCCAGGTAGATTGTGTCAGTCTCTTGTCCCTCATCTATTGATGTTGTAACGTTGTAACCTTTTCATAGAAGGCCACCAGGTTTGTCAGGCAGGATTTGCCCTTAGTGAAGCCATGCTGATTGTACCCAGTCACCTCTTCATTATTCATCTGGCTCAACAGTGCCTCCAGGAGGATCTGCTCCATGATCTTACCAGGCTCAGAGGTCAGACTGACAGGCCTATAATTCCCTGGCTCTTCCTTCTTTCTGTTTTTGAAAATGGGGGTTATGTTTTCCCTTTTCCAGTCAGTGGGGACTTCACCAGACTGCCATAACTTTTGGAATATAATAGAGATTGGTTTAGCAACGTCATCTGGCAGTTCCCTCAGTACCCCTGTGGGAGTATCCCGTTGGGTCCTATGGACTTGAACACTTTCAGGTTGGTCGAATGGTCACGAACCTGATCTTCACTCACAATGGGCAGTTCTTTCTTCTTATCTTCCGTGACTCTGGGAGCGTGGCTGGAGCCTTTGCCAGTGAAGACTGAGGTCAAGTCTGAGAACCTCAGCATTCTTCATGTCACTTGTCACCAGTTCACCTGTCTCCTTTCTGAGGGGGCCCACACCTTCCCTAGTCTTCTTTTTACCATTGACATACCTATAGACATTTTTGCTATTTCCCTTGATCTCCCTGGTTAGATTCAATTCAAACTGAACTTTAGCATTTCTAACCAGGTCTCTTGATGCTCAGGCAGCTTCCTTATATAGCACCCATTTCAGCTGTCTTTTCTTCCACTCCTCATACAGTTTCTTTTTGTGTGACAGTGTGTCCAGGAGATCCTTGCTCATCCAGGCAGGTCTCCTAGCATTCTTTCCTGCCTTCCTTGCATTATGGAATAAAAACATAGGAATCAGTTGTGGAGTAATCAGTCTAGAAAGACAGAATATTTTTTTTTGTGTGTGAGTGAACAAATATATTTTAATACCTACACAACTCTGTATGTATGTGACATGGTAAAACAACTGCCACACCTTTATCTTGCCTCTACCGAGTATTTGATATAAAATTGCCTATCCAGTGGTTCTGTGAAAACTACTTTAAAAAGAGATGAATAAGAGGCATCCTGGAGACCTAATTACATATAAGCACTGCAGTTAATTAAGATACACGCAGCTCATCTGTGGAACAGTCATTTTTGCAAAATTAATTATAGTTTTGTTCATTGCATTCTGTAGTGATGAATACTAATATTTAAATTGCATATCACTATGACTCAAAAATTTAAAGATATTTAAAGCATTAATTTTCATAACTCTCTTTGATGTATGTATTTTTTATGCCCGCTTTACATTCCCCATTAAACATCAGAGGAATGGGATGGTTCCCTAAAGCCAAACACTCAAGTACCAAACCAACCTTAAAATTTTAAATTTCACAGTTCCCAATCCAATAGCCACATAGCTCTTCTGAAAATAGGGAAGAACTACCTACAACCAGGTAGTGCTGTTGCAAAACAAGAAATGCTTCATATAAGTAGATGCACACTGAAATGAATATAAACCCAAAGAAAGATAATGTCATCAAGAATGCAACACTGTTGAAAAAAATATTTTTTAAGGCCCAATCTGTCTCATAGAAGTCTCTGAGTTTATTTCATTGACACTTTTGGAACAAGAAAACAGATCTGAAATATCTGAATAATAAAGATAATTGTCAAAATCAAGCATGGTTGACATCACAAAACATAGTAAATTTGCATGCATGCTGAATGTGTTTAAAAAAAACACATTACAAAGCACAAACACGTGTTTAAGTCAGGCATAGTCCAATCATGATAAAGCTATTTGCCTAATCTTTATAGAACTTACTCTGATAGGAAGTACGGATCCGTTTCGTTAAATCTGGATAAAAGTTAGACAGGCCACGCATGCAAAAGTTGTCTTTGGAACATGCCAGTACACCAGCATCAGCAGCAGGCAGAGGAAAGAGAGAAAAAACAGTCTAAAGTGAAAGGAAGTGATATCATAACCAGCATCTAGAACAGCCAAGGTGAAGAAATTTCAGCAGATGCTTACCTTCTAATTGGGAGAGATAACAAGAATAATCAAAAACATAAAGGATGTGGGATGGATGGTGAGGAAGCAGCTGAGGCTATTTTTGAGATGCATAGTTTCAGTGAGTTATCTAGAAGTGTGTAATCCTCCTTAGTGGTCACCTATTGCCAGTGGGCTCCATTCTGCCAGTGCTGCATAGCTGGAATATTGCCTTAAAGGACTGGTCAAGACTGTCACTGACACAGATCCTGTGTAGTACAGCACCCAGTAACAGCTATTTCTACACTGGCTACCCTCCACCTTTTGTACAGGGCTCTGCAGCACCGTTGCTTGTGACTGGCTGCTCAAATTACTTCGGGAGCTGTTGTGAGGCTGTCTGAACCAGAGAGAGAAGCTGAAGGCAGCTTAAAGCTGATGCTTTTCTCTCCTCAGGTGTGCCAAATTTGCATCTCTAACAGCTGGCACAGATGAGAACTAAGCTCAGAAAGTGAGATAAATGGTCTTTCAGGAATGGACATTTTATTCTCTGATGTTTACTTTCTATCCGGAGTACAAACATATTCCCAATTTTAAAAGGTTCCATTGGCTCTATGGAGAAGTAAGATTTGATGGTTTAGTGCAGGGTCGGCAATGAAAATGCTGATGTCATAAAACCACTACGGTAATAAAACCACTGCTTTTATAATTTTATGGTTAGATTTTAAACTCAACGTTTTCCAACAGATTTTAAAATCTAAAACTTCACAGCTACGTAAAGCACACTTAATAATTACGTCTGACTCTAGTATGTTACCATGGAAAATGTAGTGTAAAAACACTTGAAACATAGAAGATCTTCTGGCTTTTTTCTCATACAAGTAATTTTTGTAGACAACTGAAAAAGTATGGTAAAATTTAGCTGCCTTGACTGACTAATATTTCTATCACACAACACGTAATAATAGCTATGACTTCCAAATGTGATCCTCTTGGCATCAAATTTTAAAATGGGGTACAGCTGGATTTTGTAAGTTTATAGCAAGATCTTCCATTCACTGACAAGTGGCTTATTTGAGCTATTTGTGCTACCTACATAACGTGTCTCAGGGTTATACTTCTCCAAACACAACTGCTTATTCAAACACCAATGAACAGCATTTGGCAGAAGACTCAAATTTAAATTGAAGTCTTAACTATTCATATGAACTTACTGAGATCAACAGGAAAACAGCACACAGACTACACTCAAGTGACTGCCAGAGAAACAATTCCCTGCTCTGTTGATTATGATTTTTTCACAGACTCAGCTAAGGGAATTACTTGCTGACCTCCATCCCAAAAGAAGAGACGTCCTAAAGCATTTGGTTCGTGAGAAAGTGCTGGTACCTAAAGCATGTCAGGTTTCTTTTGTCAAGTTATAGAAACTCCACTGGCCGGCAAATAGTCATGCACTTCAAAAGCACTATAAAAAGCCACAGGCAAAAAAAAAACAAAGAACATATTAGGCTCACAAACACAATAATTTATTTCCTACCTGCAGCAAACTGCTTGTTTTTGCGAGGTGAACGGGGTTGACGCTGGTATGGATCACTTGATCCATATAGGTCAAGGGTTCCCATGCTCAGCAGTACTGTTCTCTGCATAAAGTCCACAACAGCCAAACCATTGCAGTTGCCAAATGCCACTCTGAGAAAAGAGATGTTCCTCAAAAGTATTAGCAACGGGTAACTTAGGTGGCGCAAACAAGAATTAATTCTGCACAAACATTTTCTTCAGGAAATTACTCAAAGCTTACATTTTGTAATTCTTACAGACTTGGTAATCCTGGATTCATAAAACTGTGTCCTGAAACATAGTAATTGATTTCCCAGAAGGCAGACTTCCCACTTGACCTTTCTGTGCTAAGCGCATTGCAATTATGTTTAGATATCGCTTAATTGAACAATATAATTCTAGTAATAATGATGCTAAATAATCCTACAAATCTGGACACAGATCTTAAAGCAGTGGTTATACATACATATAAAATACAAAAGAATAATTAAAATATAAAAACAAATACACGTATAAACAGTTATTTTAATAAGAATGACAAAGGAACTACATCTACACTAAAACCTGAAAGATATTAAAAAATTTTGCTTTCAACATTTTCAGCTCGGCTATAGTATAGATTCTTGCTACAACAGTCTCTAGCCCTCGGATATTTTGATGACATTTGATTCATGAACATGATTTCTCAACTGGTATGATGATGCCTAAAATCTGGACTGCAGTCTTCTTTTAAGGAAAAAGGTTTTAAATGTAATGTTTTTGATGCCCAGAAAGTCCCTTTTGAAGAATTCTGCCCCAATTCTTCTCTATGGCTTCTACTGATTTCCTAATTACACCAGTTGCAGAAAGAGGGAAGAAGTTATATTGCATCAGTAGTGCTTTCTCCTCCTCTCCCACAAAAAGATTTTCTAGTCTTGCGTTTTCCCCAGCTTGGAAGAGGTGGAGGTTGAGGGCAGGAATGAAGAAGACAATGATCTATCTACGGAAAAGGAATAAACAAAAATATGCTAAACACGTCTATATGTAAGACCTGTGAGAAAGTCTCAAGTTGGCCATAGCACATGGAAATCCATATAACTCAGCAGATAATATCTTTGTTTCATAGTCTCACTAAAGCATTAAATCTATTTAAGATTTCATACAAAAATGGACAAGTAAATCAAACTGTTTTCTTTCTGATTTAAATTGTGGTAAATAAATTCACAGAGCATATGACTATTGAAAGGACTCACATTTCAAACTCGTGATGCTGCATTGTTGGAAACTTGATTTAAACAAAAATATTATATCCTTACAATTATTCTACACAGGTCTCTCCTTTTCTGTCAGACATCAGTTTGAGCTTCCAGACTGCAGATACAGCCACAAGGAAACAAAAAATCCCCAACCATGCTCATAAAGATTCAGGAGTCATTTGTGATCAATTGCAGCACTTTATGTAAAAAGTGACTAAGGTGGTCAGTTTGAAGCCCTGCAATATATTTAAGTACATGGTTCACACTAAATGTGACTCATGCACTCACCTCTACTTGACCTGTTAGTATGCAATTGAGGTTATTATGACCTCAAAAATGTCTTAAAGGAGATATACAAATTTTTGTGTGGAAAAACAGTAAGGAAAGAGAGAAACAACAAGAGGGAGGAAGGGGAAGCAGGGTAGATAGGACATTTTTCTCTGTTGTGCCTTTTCCTCCTCTGCTCCATTAAAAAAAAAAAAAAAGTTCCATATAGCAAAGAGAAAAGCTAAAGGGTGAAAATGAGGTGAGCTTTTATCAAACTGGCAAATTAAGACACCAGCTACAACAAAGGCTCCAATTCAAGTGGTTCTTACTACACCACATTTTCTATCCTTGACTTAAAACCGTCTTTAGTACAGAATCTCTGGAAATACTACGAACGCTCTTTTTATTCCTCATTATCCTCATTGATCTTTGAGGTCCCTTCCAACCTAAACCATTCTATGATTCTGACTCTTCACCAATCTGTCCCTCCAACAGCTAATAATATCCACCAGTTCAAAGCTTCTACAAATACACTCTTACTTAGTATAATTTTGTGCTTCTGTGGAAAGACCGTAAGGTGCACTGACAAGTAAGGCCCATGTTTTATGAATGCAAAGTCATATCTGTTTCAGAAATTACTAAAGCCTGTTTTACTTAATGAAGAACAAACGATTTTTCAGTGAGGTTCTCAAAGACAAAAAGGAACTTTATCTGTCATAGAATCATAGAATCATAGAATGGTATGGTTGGAAGGGACTTCAAGGATCATCTAGTTCTAATCCCCTGTCATAGGCAGGGCCCCCTTCCACTAGTACAGGTCACTCAAGGCCTCGTCCAACCTGGCCTTGAACCCCTCTAGGGAGGGAGCAGCCACAACCTCCCTGGGCAACCTGTTCCAGTGCCTCACCGCCCTCACTGGAAAGAACTTCCTCCTAACATCCAGTCTAAATCTTCCCTCTGCCAGTTTAAACCCATTGCCTCTAGTCCTGCCATTGCAAGACCTTGTAAATAGTCCCTACCCAGCCTTCCTGTAAGCCCCCTTCAGATACTGGAAGGCTACTATGAGGTCTCCTTGAAGTCTTCTCTTCTCCAGGCTGAAGAGCCCCAACTCTCTCAGTCTGTCCTCATATTTTCCAGAAGACAGCTATGTGCAAAGTTTTCTATGCCTTCATGTTTCTTGACAGAATTTGACTGACAAAAGAATAATAAAAAATAATTTTCCTGTTTGTTTTTGGCATTTGTGTGTTTTGCTTTTAAGCACGGATTAATAGGCATTGTTAGAGAAATTACACTGAAGTAAAAAGATTACTGTGCAAAATGTGACAGCAATTTCTTTGTTTCTAAGTCCCCATGTTCTATGCGGAGAAGTAAAATAAAGGAATAAAGACAACAAGTGTCAGAATTATTCAGTTAATACTTCAGGAAATAAAGATTATAGCCATCTGTATTTTGAAAATGGCTAACCTGAGAGTCACTCATTTTTGAAAACATGACTTGCAAGAAGAGCTAGTGATCATTCACTTTGTGGCCAGAAAATTAATAAAAGGGGCTCTTATGTCTTGGCTCTGCACTTTTCTAAATTTCTCTAAGTTCACACGGAAGCATGGAATTTTTCCATACCTATGAAAAGTATTATACCAAGAAAAAAACAACTTGCTCATTAATATTATAACGCTCCTGAGGAATGGTAAGAAAATCTAGGCAGACATTACTATTAACAAGTAATTGCTATTAATTTAAAATTAATTTCTAGCATCCAAGTCTTTAGGAAGTCAAACACAGAGTAATGATAGTAATAAGGATTACTATAGTAATAGTGTAATAGTAATAGTGCAATAGTAATTGCTATTAATTTAAAATCAATGTCTACTATCCAAGTCTTTAGGAAGTCAAACACAGAGTAATGATAGTAATAAGGATTACTATAGTAATAGTGTAATAGTAATAGTGCAATAGTAATTGCTATTAATTTAAAATCAATGTCTACTATCCAAGTCTTTAGGAAGTCAAACACAAAATAAGAACAATGAATTGCTCAGTTCTGAGTGATGAACAGGATCAGTTGCTATGAGATATGGGTATCTTTCGAAGTAATGTAATAAAATCCATGTCAAACATTGTGAGGCTAAGTAACAGGAGAAAACTAAATTCTGATGAAAGGTATGATTGTACCTTGTCATAGTTGAGACAGACAGAGAGGGAGGGAGAGAGAAGAGACATTGCAGAAAAAAAATTGAAGAAACAGAGGCCTTTCTTTGGTAGCTTCTGGGAGCATGTTATATTCAGGTTATTTGGCTGTTTTATTGATACATATATTTCTTTCAGAAACACTCATGGACTTAGTATGTGGTGTTTTAAAGGAGGCTGTTTTGTGAATGACTCCTGCTTCTAGTAAGTAAATAATTTAAGGCATAGGATTGAATCAGATATGTTTAGGAATCTACCCTGAGTACTAGGAGAACTGCAATCTATTGGACTGGTTTACAAGTGAGAGTGGTGTGATTATTCCTGAAATCAAACGCTACCTCAATGCCTGAGACTTGCAAGAGTGTAAATTAGGCAAAACCTAACAACTTGCACAAGTCACAAATGCAGCCAGGTATGGTAAAATAAAAGAAACTTCTAGAGTTCATGAACAGGAAACTGTCTGGAAACTCAGGAAAATACTTGACAAGAGAGCCCTCCACGACAATATTTTTGCAAGGGTAAAGGCTCTTCACAACATTTCCAACATCTCTGAAGAAAATCAAATGACTTACTGATAATCAGAAGGAATCAAACAACTAACACTCATTACAGCCTATAGCTTTTTTTTTACAGGGAAAACCATTTCACTGTATCCAGGTGACTCTTAGTGAGAGAATACATTAAAAATTGGCAAATAAATTGAACCTGAGGGAAAAACCACACACAGAGATAATGCTCACTTCTGTTTCCATACAGAATTTAGCAGTTGAATGTTCCTTATGTAATTTTCCATTTCAGGACACTGGTTCTCTTGCAAATAGAGATTAGCTCAGACATAAAAATGAGAAGACAATTTCCCACTAATATATGCTGTCATGAGAAGTTACATTTAACAATTAATTGCACTACCATTTTATACGAAATATATTTCACCTTGGCGATCCTTTCAAAATAACTTTAAAAAATCACAGATTTCAAGGGTAATTAGATTTTATTTGAAAAGATGGATGGGATAATATGAAAAGATTCAGTCTTTTAAACAGGAATAGTGAAAATAGCAGCAAGAACGACAGTTTAACATCTCGTATTGCAATCTTTATGTGAGTTCAAATAAGTTCCCTCCAAGTACCTGTGGTTTAGCACTTTTGGACTGTTTTACTTCAATTTCTGGAGGAAACTTCAAGGAGTAACTGGAAAATGCATTATTTAGTGCAATAAGCAATAGAGCAATGCCATTTTAATTTCTGGATACTTACAGTCCATAAGCAGAGTTTACAGCAAGACTGGTAATCTGTTGTGGAGGCTCACCATCCACCCACACCAGCTGAATAACAAGATCTGCTTGGTATCCAGGAGGCATTCGTACAGGTCGAGTCTTAACGCTAAGAAGAAGAAGTACAAAGTAAGAACAAACAGGCAGGCAGACTGGGCCATGCAAAGTCGTAACAGGACATAGTCCACCATACCTAATGTTCTACCCCTGTTGAAAGATAGAACTCAAAGGAAGACTAAGAATCAGAAGAGGAAGGAGAGTAGGTAGTTAATACAGACACAGACAATTCATTCTTCTCTGTAGATATATCTTTACCATAAATAACTTAAGCACTATTATCCTATGTACCGGATCATAGAGATCTTTAACAATTCTTGATGATGCAGACTGTCTCCTGAATGTGACTATGATGTGACTCAGCAAGCTTTCCAAGAAGCCTTGGCATATACAGCTGAAAAGATCATGGGACAGACAGAAAAAAAAAAATCAACAAAACCCCCCCAAGCCCAAGTAATTTTTATCCAGAAGCAATCAAGGATATTCAAACAGTCTTTCAGGTTTTTTGGTAGCTACACTAACTGCATCTGTTGGGATGGAAGCCTTGGTAGCAAATAGGGCTATCAGCAGTCTTGGAAAAATGAACATAGATGCAGAAAATGGAAGTAGAATGAAGTAAAACATAGCCAATGAATGACAGCAAGGCAAAAGTTCTAAACAAGGTAAGTCTAGCAGGACAATGGACAATGTACAAAGCAAACAGTGTTCTAATTCTGACAGATGTTATGATGAACAGAGAATTGTGCAATACTTCTCACATTTTTCATGGTCTGGAATAGAGCACGAAAAAAGACTGGACATGGATGTACCCTACAACACCAGGAGATAAAAGCTCCGGCTCAGCGTTAGCAGTAGAAGAACCTGAAGATACTTTTTGGAAAGGTTCTTAGACTTAAGGACTATTTTCTTAAAAAGATTTTAATATCTGTTGTAGGTTAACCTCATCTGGCTGCCAGGTTCCCAACTAGCTGCTCTGTCAATCCCCCTTCTCAACAGGACAGGGGAACAAAGTAAGACTAAGAAGCTGTAATGGTTTGGGAGTTACCCGCCTCCTCACTCTATGAAAATCACCCAGACTAGACTCAGCCAGCTGGAAGTTAAGGAATGAAGTTTTACATTCACAGCTCAGCACAATACACAAGTAGATATTTAAAATATATTACAAATGTTTGTAGCTATACGCAGAAATACACAAATTAAAAGTAATACAGAAACACAATACCCTTCCCAGAAATCAGTCTCCAGGAGGGGCTCCCAACCACCCTTCCATCTTCTTTCCACTCCCCACTCTTATCCCAGAATCTGCCTAATGTGCAAGGTGAGCTGGGAGGATCAGCAAGGAGTGTTAAAAGCAGAATGATTAGTTGGGTTACACAGATCCAAGCAGAATGGCAGAAGCTCAGGGAGAAAACACAGACCCCAAGAGACCCCAACAGACTGTCTTATCTCTGTGTCCTTGTTTTTACACATCTCAGCAAGCCTATGAGTGAAGTAGACATCACCATTGTTCTCTTTCACAGCCTATAATCTAATTTTTCTCATTAAAATATTCCTATTAGCCTCAAACTAGCACAGAAGCTCACAAGTTGAAATAGGGCAAGGAGATTATTCACCAATTATTTACCAATTACAATGTCAGACAAAATAGATTCACCTTGAGGAAAATTAACTTTATTTATTACCAATTAAGATAAGGTTTGATGGTGAGAAATACCTGTCCCTCACTTCCCCTTCTCCCCAACTTTACTCCTTCATTCCCAACACCTCTACCTCTTCCACCTCAGGCAGTGCAGGGGTGATTGTATTTTCTGTTTCCAGGTTTTTGGTGTTTCCAGAACTACTTTCATTTTATCATCACAATTTTGGTATCAACAGAAGTTTTTGGACAGATAAGGAATGTGAATCCAGCTAGGATTTGGGGGGGAAAAATGTGGCTATTTATATGTCTTTCCTGACTGAAAAGGATGAAAGTGTACACAGTACTGTTTTATCTAAATGTGAGGGAAATACGCCAGCAGTTCCAGTGCTGCAATTACTTTGACTTTGAAAAGTCACTTCACTGTCAAAAAGAGCTTATATTTACTCTGTGTAAAACAGGGGAAAAAATCAGCTGGCCACTTTGGTGTGAAATTCTATGCAGTTATGCAAACTTCTGAAAATTAACCAGCAGAACCTCTGCTGGCTCATTGCAGCTTTTCTCTATCCAAGATCCACAATTCCTCTCCTTCTCAGACCAAATAATAATCCCGTAAGAGAAAATCTTAGCCACAGAAATAATCAACTGCATTCTTGCTGATTTAAGTGTCATAAACAAATTTCACATTGGGATTTTTTTTATTAACTCCTCTATTTCTATGGATTTCCATGGTTTCCATTTATGATTAAACTGAGGTCTGAGGTTCAACTGTGTGACTGAACGAAGTGGACAAATGAATAGGATGCCAAATATGCTGTTCATTTTACACAAAGAATGTCACAATACTGCTTTTAAATTCTCGTGCTATTTTCAAAGGTTTAACAGCCTGAGGTATCTGTAAAGCCAGGAAATGTTCATTTAAACTGCTTTTGAAATAACTGAGGCATTAAAAATATTTAATAGCAATTAGACCTAAATAATAATGAAATCACTAAAATGAGAGCAATTGTTACCAGCAGTGCACTGTAATTGCTGGAAAATTACAGTTTATGGAGTTTTGCATGCAATTCCTTTTTTGAAACTATTCAAACCTATAATTCATCTGCCTTCCTAGTAAGAATGTACTAATCTGCTCCATGTAGTGGCAATGTGTACTCCAGCAGACAACAACTTGCTTCTTTCTGAAGAATAAACATATGCACACTTCCATACGTTGTATATTGTAAAGATTGTTTCATGAGCATCAGCACAGTTTCCATCTCTTACCATAGAATTGATATACTTGTTTCAAAATTTTTACTGTTATACTAATTAATAAATGAGGGAAAGCTTTGCACATGTCTGCTTTATGGAAATCTCTTTGAGAATTCAAGAAAACCCCAAACCAGTTGCTCAGAAAGGCCTTGATCTATTCTGTAATGCTTTTAAGCCATTCAAATTCGTGGGCATGAGATGAAGATTTACACTCAGATCACACTGGAAATTACAATCAAATCTTTACTATAAAAGTTTACCTCCCTCATAATTACTTCTAGCTTTTAAAATCCCTTGTTAAATATTTTGCCTTAATTCTTGTGCTTTTTCCATATATTGGTTTCTTTTCATTTGTGTCACATACTTATGATTAACTTCTTTTTCTTGAGCGCCGAACAACTGGAACACAGCATATAGGAATGCTTTGTAGAAAGACAAATCTTTGCCCAACAGCATAGACTTACCTAAGACATGGGATACTATCCTTCATTGTTCCCTCACATGCTACAGTGTTGGTACTGCCTGAAAGGCTCTTTAAAGAAGGAAGCTGGGAGGAGGCATCTGGAAATGGAGGATTTGTTTCCGGTTCAGGAGTAATGATATCTTCCACTTCATACTGAAGTCGGACCTCTAATGACTTCAATAAACAAAGAAGTTTAGTTGTAATTTAATGAAGCTGCTGAATGTTTTGTTACTTCCAATAAATTTCAGTAATCCTCTTTTTGAAAAATTATTCTTCTCTCCCCCCCACATTTATCATTTGCAGGCAAAGAATACTGTAATTTCTTATTTATACAGCCTAACAGCAAAATCGGATAGGAACTAGTCCTCTGCCCTATGCTTACTGAGAATTACGTAGGTATATTCTTCTAGTGCTGACTTGGATTCAAGTCTTTCACTGTAAGTGAAAAGGTAAGAACGTGGCTTTCCAGAATGAATTACGAAAAGAGAAGTTAATCACTCATCCCAAAATAAATATTTTGGCACAAGAAGGTCTCATTCAGGATAAACGTCATGAAAATTTCCCACCTGATTTCTGTTATCTTTTTCCTAGGCAAAGTCAATTAAAAGAATGCTAGCTGTCTGCCCTTACTCTGACTGCATCTCCTATAAAGTTGACCAGGCCTGGTTGTATTTCTTTTCTTGTCAGGCAGCTCTCACCTGCTCAAGGTATACCTTCAGTTGTACAACTGATATTCCTATTCCCATCAAAGCAGAAAACATGTTAAATGTGTAAAGCCAGCACTTACTATTTAGAAATAACTCCTAGAACTGTTTTAATTGCTGTCTTTGCTCTGAAGCAATGTAAAACCTTCTAAAAATGACTGTGAAGTAGCAAAATATTATTTCCATATTTATCCTCGTCCAACCTGGCCTTGAACCCCTCCAGGGAGGGAGGAGCCACAACCTCCCGGGGCAACCTGTTACAGTGTCGTACCACCCTCACTGGAAAGAACTTCCTCCTAACATCCAGTTTAAATCTCCCCTCTGCCAGTTTAACCCCATTGCCCCTTGTCTTGTCATTACAAGACCTTGTAAATAGTCCCTCCTCAGCCTTCCTGGAGGCCCCCTACAGATATTGGAAGGCTACCATAAGGTCTCCTGGAAGCCTTCTTTTCTCCAGCCTGCAGAGCCCCAACTCTCTCAGCCTTTCCTCATAGCAGACCTGCTGCAGCCCTCTGATCATCTTCATGGCCTTCTCTGGACCTGCTCCAACAGTTCCATGTCCTTCCTGTGCTGGGGGCTCCAGAACTGCACACAGTACTCCAGGTGGGGTCTGACGAGAGCAGGGTAAAGGGGCAGAATCCTCTAACTCTGCTTCCTCATTTCCTAGTACAGCAGAGTCTGCAACACAGGTTGCAGAGTATGAAGACACAGGTAGCCAATATGAAGAAAACCAACAGTGTGGATTAACTTCATTTGCCCAGAGGTGAGAGTCAGGAAATCAGAAATAACAGAGCAGAAAGTTCTGTATTTCTTAGACTGAACATGAGTTTGCTGGATTCTGGAAAGCAAAGTTCAAACCAGACACTTGTTGCATTCTTTCTAGGCTCTCTAGAAGGAGAAAAGATGATCAACCAGGCCTTCAGTTCTTTCCCTTAATTCAGGAAACCTTATCTGAAGGGCTGCAAAAGACAGGGGAAATTAGATAGAAAGATCAAATCTAGGGATTTGAGATCAAATCTGAGAATCACAGTAAATATTGGGCAATTCTTTCTATCTCATTAATTATCCAAGATTCCCATTTTGAAAAAGAAACAAAGTACAGCCCTCAGAGACAAGGTCTTGTGATTACTAGCTGAATAGCAATTTTGGTGCTGTTAGTTTCAAGTGATCAGAAGCAATTGCAGATGTAGACACTGAAAATTCCATTTTAGTTAGTGATCTCCCACTGAGACATCACCTGTACCAGAATGAAGATTAAGAAAATACCTAGGTTTTGTGAGGCTAGGGAGATAAAGCTCAGAATTGAAGGCCCTCCTTTTTGTTAAACATAAGATTTTTGAAAGAAGTGATTGTGCTAAACCAGAAGAGAAAGAACCCTTTCTCAAAATATCCCTTATTTTCTCCTTGTAAAATCCATGGATGCTTTTTGCCTGAATCAGCTAAAGAAACCTATGGTCACTATTTGCCTTCAAAGACTAATGAGTGAAATATTGAACTGAGGAAGATCTAATCTCCTGGAAGTAATTGCTGCTGACCGAAACAATTTGTAATGCTGTTTAATCTTCATGTAGGACTGGAGTAGCTGTCAAAGAGTATTTTCTTCTGCTTCTCATGCTAGAAGTGTATCATTCTTTGGCTGTTTTTTCTTTGTGCCTTCAATTTTCTACTAAAATCGATTTTGCGAAATTCTAGCTATCATCCATTTGCAGAGAGAAGGAAAAATGTAGGCTAGTAAACCTGGCTAAGATTTTTTTTATGTTTTGGTCCCTGCTTTAGCTGGACTTTGGAAGTGGCACAGACCTCTTTTATCAATTTATTTTGCAAAATGGTAAAGTTCTATTTGGAAGATCCCATTAGTAGGCTCATTGATTTTCCTTTTCTGTATTAAAATTAGTGTAACTTTTTTCCCTATGGTTCTTCTGCAGAGCTTTGAAAAAGAGATTCTCTGAGAAAAGTCTGATCACCGTGAAAGTGATTACATTTAACAGATATATAGATATCCTTTTGAGACAGGATGGAGTAGATTCAGAACAACAGCATAACATGCTTTTTACATAACTGCATGTCAATGACTACAAGATTGGATAGGAAGCAGGATTTGTCTCATGCATACTATCTGCCTCCAGAATCTGGTAAGAAATGATCCATGTAACACTTCTATTAAGGAAATCCCAGGCACAACCTATGCTTCTGAGACACGTTCAGCAGCAGACTTCCCTGTTACGTGGAGAAACCTTTCAGTAGCCTTCAAACCTCCCATTTACCATAGCAATAACATTACATCAGGTAGTCAAACCAACATGTGGTCTTTAAAATGCTGAGATTTACCATTTGAACTCAAGTTGAGTTCTAGCTGGCTGCTAGAGAAGGAGGACACTAAGTGCTAGAACCTGGATTCACCTCAGGCTGCAAAGAGATCCTGAGACTGACCAGCTCAGTCTCAGTATAGGCAAAGCTAGACAGCCTCAAGTCAGCTGCTTACTCCAACACAGATTTTCACACTTTTTATTAAAAGAATGATATTTAAGAGTGAAGGCTTGGATGCCTGCAGCAAAAATACAGAAAGAATGAGGCCCATCTCACTCAGGGATTCACAAAACCCAAGGGAACTCAGTGACTAGGCCACCAAGATTAGATAATATTAAAGCAGCCCTTCAGAGGACAATTTCTCATACAAATGCTTCTGAATTACAGATAAAACCTGAGAAACTGTTAAATAGCACATACAAAAAAACTTTAGAAAATACCTGTTCTGATACAATTCAGCCACAAAAGTAGAAGACAGGAAAATAAAGAAATTAAATGCTAGGTAATAAGAGATAAGAGACATTTGGTATGGAACCATATAGGAATAGAAAAGTTTAGCAATTTTAGCACCATTAAACATGAATTGGTCAGTAACGTGAAATTATTGTTCATTAGTTTTAAAACTTTCCTGAAAGGATACATTCAGCTTGCTTTACAATTTCTTCTGTGTGAAAAAAAAAAAAATAAGAGGAAAGCCACAGAACAGCTACAGATAATGAATCTCCTTACCAGACGGCACACAGCTACAGGCTAAAAATTACATGGTTTTGCCAAGCTAGAACTATAGACTTTCTAATGTACATAAAAATGGCATGACAAGGAAAAGAGCTGCAATTGGGCAAGATGGAAAATGAAAGAGATTTTTGGGTCACTCCCAGAGGTTTGTTGAGCACTGGCTGCGACAAAGAAATACTCTCTGCTGAGAGTGTTTTGAGTTGCAAACTGGTCTCCAGAATCACAGAATGGTAAGCCTGGAGAGGTAGTCATGTTTAGTTTGGCTTTGCCTTAAGAGTAGTGTCCTGATAAACTTCTTAGACTCAGGAAAGAACATTTTACATTATAACTGCTGTTCAGACACACTATTAGCAGTAGTTATGGTACCTGTACAAAAATGCAAGGTTTAAACCAAAGTCAGTCTTGCTCTACAATGGTAAGTACAAACTGACTGAAGTGCAGTTAAAAGAACATGAACTCTATGATTCTATCTGCAATAAGGTGACTTCTTAAGACAGGAAGACAGAAAAAGAAGTATTTGATCAGGAAAAAGCAACAGAACAATTAGGAAACTGTCAAGTGCTTAGGCATAAATAATCTGGCACTTCAAATAGTGTCCATTTTTAAGGAAATAAAGTCAGCATAAGCTATTAAACAAAAATCAACTCTTCAAATGTTATTAAAGCTAGTGACAATTTCCAGTCCCCTTGTGGCACTAATGCTATGAACATAAATTAAAGAGATTAAATGCTTGAGTTAAAAATAGTGCTATTATGTAAGCCCACAATGTACATTGTCTAATAATAGCATACAGCAGCCAGTATTTTTAGGGCAGGTAAACACAACAGAGATTTACTGTCCATAAATTTCAGTCAACTGTCTGAAATCTGTTCTGGTTGTTACTATTAAAGCAAAAAAAGTGGGGAGTTGGCTCTCAAAAACTCAGTTGCTTTCATTAACTTTAGTAAGATTTAATTTAAAAGGTTTGAAACAGAATGTCCCTAAATCTGTATCTTGTAGAGCTTGATATCCAGTTTATTTAGGAATATGAGCAGACAAAGCAAGACAATTTAATTTAGAAACTGTGTTCCCTTAAAAGAGAGTAAAATTCTGGAGGACTTACTGCAATTTCAGTATTTACTTCATGTTTGCTGAACCTGTAAACAACCACATATGCAGAAACCCCTGCCACACAGAAAATTCGGCTTTCAGGACACCAGTACATCATCTGAACAGCAAAAGGATCTTCTTCCACAATCTCAGCCGTTGCTTTTCCTTCTCCTGTTTTCTGTTTTTCAAAGACCTTTGACGTTTTTAATTTGTACAACATCTGCAGAGTAACTGGAATATATTAAAACACGTTAAAAAAATAGAATCATAGAATCAACCAGGTTGGAAGAGACCTCCAAGATCATTCGGTCCAACCTATAATACTGACTAACGTGAAGCAAATCAAATATAAAATGTCCTCGGTTCTGATGCTCTTTTCATTATAGCATAACAAAGAATCTTACAAAGGTCTAAGGAGAAGAAAAAGATGGGCATTGTATAACACAGACATAATTCTGTCACACAGTACTGTTAGGATATGCATTTCATACTTCTAAAATGGATATCTGTGAAAAAACTCTTAGTACTTTCTATGACAGCATGCCAGAGGTGTCAGTTAACCATTATGTCCGCAATTAGGCTTACATTGAATGTTACAGAGAGGCTCTGATAATGGTACTGTTCTCCTAATGAGATATGAAACTAAGATTTCATTTGTCTGAGGTAATTGTCTTGTTGGAATGTAAAGGCTGTGTGCCACTTCAGAAGCAGGTGTTAACAAAGTATTTTGGTGGCCTGCACAACACAAAGACTTTTTAACAAAGAGGAGTTCTAAAATGTTTTGAATTTCTTGACTAATAAGACAATCTTGATACCTGTTTATAAAGCCTTAGTATCCAGAAGCCTTTGGCAAGACTAGAAACTCCACTGACACGAATATCAGAGGTAAAGGAGGGGTTATAATTAACCCCATTTTGTTTTGCTGACATACCTCCTTGGTTTTTCTTACTTTTATATTAATTTATCAGCAGCATTAATTAATAACTGCATAAGGTCAGAAAAAAAACAAAAAGTCAGGTCCAGTACCTATAAAGGCAAAACTGTTATGTATGTTAATGTAACTGCGTACTAGATGAATCTACCTAGCTTGTCTAACAAAAGCAACAAAAAGATGAAAGAATAGTGCTTAAGTTATGTAACCAGATGACTAAAGACAACAAAATTACACTTTCATTTTGCAGTGCAGATACATTTCAAGAATTTCAGCATGTACTATTTTTTTGTATTATTGAAATAGGAGGAGAGGAAATGACCTTAACTTGTGCCAGGGGAGGTTTAAGTTGGATATTAGGAGAAATTTCTTTACTGAAAGAGTGGTCAGGCATTGGAACAGCCTACCCAGGGAGGTGGTGGAGTCGCTGTCCCTGAAGGCATTAAAAAACTGAGTAGATACAACACTTCAGAACTTGGTTTAATGGTGGTGCTGGGTTGATGGTCAGACTCAGTGTTAAAGTTCTTTTCTAACAGAAACAATTCCACGATTCTATGAAAGTTTTAAAATACTACCAAATTTTCATAAATTACAGCAAGTGCTTCTGTAACGAATGAATAATTCTTCCTGCCTCCTGTGGCAGTAGAAGAGGCCTCAGGATGTCCTTCAATCTTGGCATTCTAGGGTGATAAGGCTAGAGTGGAACTTCAAATCAGACATCACATGCCTATGCACACCAGGACCAGAAGAACTACAGAATCACAGGGCACAATACAAGGTGAGACTCTGTATGTTTCTGTGAATTATTAGGTTCCACCTGAACAAAGGCAAATAAGAACTAGCAATGGCTTTTGAGCAAAGATGCATTTGCAAAACTGCTTCAGTGGCTTAGCAATACCCTTTTTTCCACCAATCTGTGCTTTCAGATACGAAATGACACATTGTATGCCTTCAAATACCAGTACGATGTTACGTTTGCTACGAAACCTCAAATGAAATTTGAAATCTATTATGAACTCCGTACATAGCTTTGTAATAATTAAAATCTTGCAAATAAAAACTGACAAGTATAGTACCAGTAACACAGTACATGCCCTGAAAGGCAGGAGTAAAAACAGTCCATCAGAGAAGCACTGAAAGTACCAGTACTGTTGAAGGGATTATCACACAGTATCTGAAGTATTCAAGATCATCTAACCTTTTACCTTTAAGAGGAAAAGAGCTTTAACATTGAGTCTGACCATCAACCCATAGCAGCATGAACACATTGATTAGGGGGTTATGTTTATACTTCCTATGAGAATTTTTTTCTCTTCTCTATTCCTACCAGAATTTTAAAAGAAATGACTTGCACACCAGTTCCTCTGCAGTGTGTGCACTAAATGCTTTGGGGTTTTGAAAGTCTGTATGGTTTCACCCTAGATTTAACGCCTGCATTTGCACCTTCTTTTTAAGAGTCTAAATATGTAATGAAACACACACAGAACAAGGTGCAATGCCTCGCAGTACATCTCTAAATAAATATTGCTATCCTATTTTTCTTCACATTTAAGCTCTTCCAAATTTTTGCATTTGCAGATAAACTCCTAGAGACTTAACCTGATTCTTTTTTCCTTCTTTCTTGTTTTTTGGTGTTTTGTTGGGTTTTTGGTTTTGTTTTGTTTTTTTTTTTCTTTCTTTTCCAGTGGTCTTCACTGTACTTGAAAATACTGGAAGATGTAAACTCTAACAAGCACGTGACTTTTTTCTCCATTTCCAAACAGACAATTTGTATAACAAAAAAACAACTCATAGTCATGTTCAGCTGCCATGTCTGTGTAGAATTCCCTTGTGAAATGAGGCATTGGAAATCCTCATTTTCTCCTTGTCCATCCTGATGAGTGAAAACCACTGGTATTGAGGAAAAAGAGAAGTACCTGACACTGTCATTAGGTGTAGCTGACTTTAAAGCCTTGTAAATGCTTCATGTAAGTGGCTGGGAACATTAGCTGTGTTAAATGCTACAGTTCTGTGGCACAAGGTGGAACTAGTGGTAGTTTAAGTATTGTATACTCTGTGTTCTTACCACAATTACAGACTGGTCATTAAGGCCAAATTGAATCTCTCTATGCCTAACAGAAGAGTCTTTCACACTCTCTTTTAAAAGACTGATACCTCATAAAAGAGATATTTTACCCAGATATTCCTGTACCACAGGAGAGAGGGAATACAAGGCAACTCTGCTGCAGCTTTTGCAAAGCTCAGTCACAGTATGTGAACCAGAATATTTGAACTTTCAACCATAATCTATGTTTATTTTTAATAAATGTATTTTACTAATAAGTATCATATGTATTGTCTGTAGCAGAAAATGCTGGGGTTTATATGTGTGCTTATAGCTAGAATGTATGGAATAAGTATCTTCTGAAGTTTTTTTCCTGCTAGGATGAATGGAAATACTTCACAATTATTTCCTGGAACTTGAGACTGGACAGGGAAGCGTTAGGTCTTTCCCCTCTTTGCCTGATTAGACATGCTTTGAGAGACGTATTGTTTTAATAATTCCTTTTTACTTAGCTGTAAAAAATTATTAGATTGCACTCAGAAGATATATTTCAACTGGAACTGAATGTCAGATCTACTTGTGCCCACTCTTTTACACACGCAAGAAGATTATGCCCTAGGAATTTTTTTACCAACACTTCATCCTTGATAGGTTTTGGTATGCTGGATCTGGAGCTCTTATTCCTCTCAAGTTTTTTCATAGAATCAACCAGGTTGGAAGAGACCTCCAAGATCAACCAGTCCAACCTATCACCAAGCCCTATCCAGTCAACTAGACCCTGGAACTAAGTGCCTCATCCAATCTTTTCTTGAACACCTCCAGCGACAGCGACTCCACCACCTCCCTTTTCTGTCTAATATAACTCATTAGCACTGGTTTTTCCCTTAATATAATAAAAAATTGATGAACTTCACCTCATTATTCCTAATATAATTACAGGTATTACTTCTCATACAGTTGAGTATCATGATATATCTATCTATATATGTGTGTATGTGATTTGTCAGCATTATATAAAAGTGAACTTAGAAACTTACTGGCAGAAGCATCCCAAAACTTTACTGATCCATCTGCATGGCTTAAAAAAATATAAAAATGTAATGTGTTAAAACAAGACGCAATTGTAAAACATCTTCTACTTTCAGTGAATGAAAAAAATAAACAGAAAAACTGTATTTTGCTCACATGATAATTCTCTTCCTGACAGTATATAATATGCATATACTAACTGTAAGAAAATATTCTGTTATCAGTTTGATTAGGTAAATAAAACACCTATTCACACATTTCCTACAGAGAATGAAACCTCTGTGAATTTTAAGATTGCAACAGTAAGAAATCAATTCCCACACTAATGCCAAGTCTAAATTACAGTGCTTTTGCCTCTGCAGTGAGCCAGTCTCAAGCCTATGCACCCTAAAACTAAGTTTGTATAATGAACTATGAAAAGATAGAGGAAAACTTCAGTTGGCTTAGTCCCTTACAGCTGTGTTCTTTACAGCAAAATAAAATCATCCCTGAAGTAATGCTTGGGAAAGAAGGCAGTTGTGTTTAAAATGAGAATAATTCCTTCAGCACCTTATTGCACAAATCATAATCTTGTTTTTAAAAATAACTTTAAAGCAATAACTAGGGGAAAACACAGTGCATCAAAGCTAAATAGCTTCAGTACTACAGCAGAGCCCCTTGAAAATCCATCCAGTGTTGCTCAGGAGGTTTCTAGTGCAACTTGAGCTTTTCTAGATCTTTTCGTTATGGGGTTCTTTCTCCACTCTGAAGGTAAAATTCATCACAGTGCACCACAGCCTCACTAATGCTGGGACATTAAGATGAATTCCTAAACACTCTCCAGTTACAAAGTCCCCAGAAGGTCAAAGGACAACAGCTATAGAAGAACACCCAGTCCCCTTTTAAAAGCTATTATCTATGTTCTTCAAGGCCCAAATATTCCTTTTCATTGAATTCTCCTTGCCAAAGACCTCACTCTCTCAAGTATGTAGATTTGCTGTCTAACATTGGAGCTTCAAATGATAATACTTTATGGTAGCTCATCCCCAAGTACAAAGCTCTGTTTTCTACACCAAATGGGAATTTCTGCGGTGACTGAGCACAAGGGAAGAAAACTACATACCTCAAATGAAGAGGATATGAGTATTTTGTGAAGGGTCAGCTCTTAACTATAGCTAACTCACAGTCAGAAGCTGTACATACTAAGGTTTTAAAAGTACCAATCCTCAGTTTCATTCTCACCCTGTAATAATGATTTCAGGATATGTCTGAGCGCCAAGGTTCCATGCTCCACCACTGATAGGCCACTCCTAAACAAACAACAAGAGTACAGAGATCACAGCTAATTCTGATGAATATTGCTTAATTAGTTTTTAAACTCAGTAGTGAACAACATCTTCCTCCAAAAAAGGCAACACAATTCATAAAAGAAACAAAACCATGTAACACTCAAGGCTTAAAGCTTATCAACATTGTTACATTATCATCCAAGGCTTTGGAAACACAACATTTTTTAATGTCATCAATTAAAGCTCTATTTTTTAAAAGTATTTTTACACAGGTAACACTCAAAGACCCAAACCAGGAACTAAAGGAAGGAATAATAAAAGCCTGTGTGTTACTCCTTCCAGATTGCTGGACTATTGGGAGTTTCCACAGGAGAATCTATTTTGAGGACAAAGACTACTGAAAAGATTGTCCCAGAAACAAGTATCTGAGCAAGACATCACAAAATGTGAGCTCAGGGAATGCAACTTTTACAGAACATATGAAATCATCGCCTCTGCGTATTTCTCACTAATGTGTCATGGATTGAGTTGAACCTGCTGCAGTTATTCATACCATGCTGTTGTCATGGCAGCTTAAAAAAATGAAAGTGCTAAGTGGAGCAAAGTATTGTAGGGCTTGAAGTTCAGATTGCAACATGTGAGGCTTCCTGTTCCGATTGCTGCTTCTGCGTTCTGTGCTCTTGGGTGTAGGCTTTATTCTGCAGGCATGGCAGTGAGATGGTGTCATGAAAGATACATGTCCTGGCTTGCACAGGCATGATCCCATCATAGAATCATAGAATCATAGAATGGTTAAGGTTGGAAGGAGACCTCAAGGATCATCTAGTTCCAACCCCCTGCCATAGGCAGGGACACCTCCCACTAGCACAACTTACTCAAGGTCTCGTCCAACCTGGCCTTGAACACCTCCAGGGAGGGAGCAGCCACAACCTCCCTGGGCAACCTGTTCCAGGGCTTCACCACCCTCACTGGAAAGAACTTCCTCCTAACATCCAGTCTAAATCTTCCCTCTGCCAGTTTAAACCCATTGCCCCTAGTCCTGTCATTGCAAGATCTTATAAATAGTCCCTCCCCAGCCTTCCTGTAGGCCCTCTTCAGATACTGGAAGGCTACTATGAGGTCTCCCCATTCCCTCTGCAGGGTGGGGGGAAAGCAGAGCGCAGGGAGAAGACAAGACTTGCCCAGACTTGTACTTCACAAATAAGCATAAGCAAGCTCCTGACTTCATCTAACATGGTCAGGTTTGGCAAAGTGCCATTCTGATTGGCCAATCTCTGTTGTCCAAGGGGCTATCACATTTTGGGCACTCAATAAATAGGCTTTGGCCACATGGCTTTGGGCTTTTGCTTTCATTTTGCTTTGCCTGCTGAGCCCTGCCACGTTACGCTCTGCTTTGCCTGCAATGACTCTCAAGATACCAACAGAATTCCCTTCTAGTGTTGGGTACTATCTGATACTATTTTGTGAGTAAATGTTCAAAACTTCTCTCTAAGAAATTCTGTAACTAGATTCTATTGTGCCTTTCTGCCCTAGTAGCAGAAAGAGGCCTCTCAAGGCCCCTGATGGGCAAGAGGTATAATTGAAACTAAGAACCTCTTTCCAGTTTCAATGTTTGCATCTGCTAGTTATTTCTTAAAGTGTTCCAGTTTTGCCTGGAGTTTTGTTCGTCTTCGCCTGGATATCAAAATTAATATTGATTATTAATTTTGCATAATTTGTAACAGACAGGTGGGAGTTGGGTAGCTACTTGGTTTGGTTTTCTGTTTTATGCTCGCTTTTCTTCGTATATTTCACTGTGCTTCTTCTGCAAAAAGGCTAAGCTAAGGTAATCATGCATTGTATTATTAGATTAATAAGATTATTAGCTAAGATATACATTGTGATTATGATATGTTATATTAAAATCTTATCTCTTTATCTCAACCCTGAGTTCTGTGTGTTACTTTTCCCTTTGCTTTTGTGTTGGGGGAGCACAGAGTTTAAGCCCTTGTGTTAAACCATTACATAGTGGTAAGACACCCATTCTTTTCCTTGGTCTAGGCTGGTAGAGCAGAATGGTGATCTGTGCCTAAAGCTTGACCTATATGGACACAGGATGTGAAGGATATGATACATGCAGAGAGTGGGTGTTGATGTGTGTAGAACATGAGTGGGTGGGGAAAAAATGGAACAAAAACTAGTTATGTGAAACCATTTAGTGACATTTCTAGGTACAGAAATAGGTGGGTGGCAAATGAGTGGCTACCTATATTCAGACTGCATATTTCCATGTGCGCAAATAAAGCAAGGGGAACAACAATGATTGCAAGGAATACAGGTAGGAGGTGAAAACTTTGGGAAACAACATGTATGAGGTAAGGATAGATAAGCAGACAAAGTCAAATAAGAGGAAAAAATATTTTCTGAAGTACTTTGCTGAATGAAAACCCCAAAGAAGAGACCAGTTTCTCCGTTCATGGACCATAAGGCAGCTCCAAGGAGAATACTCCAGTTAATATGAATAAAAACCTGATGTCTGATTTGCTTACCCACTTAAAAAAAAAAATTATTATGATGGATTAGTTTAAGTCAAAACACAAACCAGACTAATACTCTGTAAAATAACTGCATTTCTTATTATTATTTCTGCAGCTTGTCCTGTTTCTAAAAGCATTATGCTAAGACTTTGGCAGCTCAGTAAAATAATTATTAGTATCTCTATTCAATAATTCAATACTCTCTATTCAATAGTCTCACAGATGTACTGTCAACTCTCAACTTTCATTGAAGCTCTTCTGCTAACTTCTTTCAGTCATAATGTTTTTTCTTTAAGACAACTTATCCATACAAATTTGATGGCTTTCCTTTAACTCAGTCTAATCTGTCATAATTCCAGCAGCCTAATAATTAAGTCCTATGTAACAGTCATACATAGGTGTGCTTAAGTGATAGTGTTTCTGAGGGACAGATAACAGGTTGCAAGCATGCTGCTAAGCTGCTGGTCAGACTGAAAGCGATGATTACAGAAATAAAGTAATGTAGTTTTGTAAAACGTTACAAAAACCATAGGTTGTATATCTAATTTCTTTGTTTCAAAAAAATAACTGGTTTTGTTTACCTTATTGCTGTATCCTTGTTTTTTATGTTTTGCTCCTACAGAATAGAGCACAGGAATCAAATCTGGAGGACAGTCCGCAAAATATTCTGTGCAGGTAACAGGTGACTCATGAATGTCAATAGGATATGGATTTTCAAAGATTGGAAAACTAGTTAGGGAAGACAATTTATTAGAGGCACTGTGACACACTGAGCCATAGAAAGAAATATATTCTTATATAGTAATATGTAACAGAATTAAAATAAAAACATTACTAATAACATACATTTTCCTTTATTTATTAAAACACATGTATCTGTGTAATCATTCAAATAAAAATAGAAAAAATTCCACTGCTGTGACAAGAACCCTCTTGTAACATAAATACTCATTCATGTGAGCAGTTCCTGAGGCTAAAAGAACTACTTGTCTGAATGAGGATTAGCAACTAATATTTCCCAACATGTCAAAAACCTTATCAACACAGAAGTGACACATTTTATAGACACTTCAGGATCATGGATATGATATATATTGTAGCCTAAGAATTACTTGGACAACTGTGGATTTTATGCTGCGCAGCTTAGCTTATTGGGTTGGTAAAGTACTGACTCTACAATGAGCAATTGTGATAACAGATGAAGTAGGTCTCAGTTTATTTCTCACTTCCATCAGTTTGGACAGTTTGATAAGAAGGAAGGCTTCACTTCTGGCATATTACACAATGTTATTTGCAATTCAAAAGTGCAGGAGATTCGAAGCTGATTTCAGTTACATCCATTTTATATTGATGAAATTATTCGAATTGCTCTTGAAAGTGAATGAGACCAGAATATGGTTCACTCAAAATGTTTCAAGATGTTAAGGGCAAAATCTGTTTCTAGTTGTATAACTGTGAATATGGATGTAAATTACTTGTAGTGTTGGAGGCAGAACAAAATAAAGAATTGGATTCTGCATTCCATGACACATAGTTCCATGATGCATAGTTCCTCTTTGATATGAACACTGACTCTGATGTGAAAGTACTATTTGACGTTTAAACCATCAGCTGGATCATGAAATAATCCCATAGACCCACTAGAAATTGATGTCATTATTTACTAAGATACTTAAGTAAATACTTAAGTGATAGTCGCAAATTCACAGATTGTATTGGTTTGGAAGGGATCCTCCAAAGTCATCTTATCCAACCCCTACCTGGCAGGGACACCTCCAACTAGATCATGCTGTCCCTGTGGAGCCTAGTGAGGTTAGGTATGCATTTATGTATTAGTTGAATCTGATTTCCAAACCATACACTCAGGTCATAATTCAGCGTATGACCAAGTATTAACTTTGATATTGTATTGAGTCACTGTTTGAGGCATATGCTGAACGGCCCACAGATTTAGATTTAGTCCCAAACTTAAGAACAAACACAAATTCCTGTTGATTAGCTGATCTTAGCTCTTAAGATAGCAGTAAATATATGGAGTGAATTATTACCAAGAGTAACTGGACATTAAAATGACGTTACACAATAACGTTTGGATTTGTATCATCATTTGCTGGATGGTTAAGATACAGAAGTAACGTCATGCAAAACTCCATACTTACTTGCTTTGTGTCAGGTCAACAACGATGAGATCTTTCTCCAACAGCACAACTACAGCATAGGGTTCTTGAGATTCTGTAAGCGAGGAATCAAGTATAAAAGGCACAGAGTTTTCCCAATAGCCATTTTCAAAAAGCAAGTCATATTTATGTTCTCTAATCATTCACAGTATATTAAACAAATGCTTTTAGGTAGAAATCCCAAATAAAGGCAGAAACTACACATATCTGCAAACCAGAGACAGATAGGAACTGAGAAATTACTTTGGCACTACTGTTGGTCACATACGTAGTAGAAACAGAGCTGTCACACTACAGCATGCCAGGATGATGGGATATTGAAATTAAAGAAAAAGAATAGAGGTTGTGTGTATCACTGCATTGCTGAATCAAATTATTACATAGAAAATGTATTTTTTATGTCCAGTAGTAATACTTCTACTGTGTAGAACTGTTCTTCAAGAACAGATTAAGGACAGCTGGTCCAATTCACTTACTGATACACAATACTCCCATTTCCAAAGCAATTCCAAAGGAATCCTGTAATTCTCCTGTGTTCAATTTAGATACCACCACACTCCTTCCTCCCACATACACTTTAGGAGATTATATTGTTTGGGTTTTTTATTACATGATTTTCTCATTTATTAAAAAAAATAAAAATAAAACAAATGCTTCCCTTGATGCATAAAAAATATATATAAATGTGAAATAATGACTCTCTCTTCAACAGCCACAAACAATTCCAGCATATGCAAGCTCAGAGTATTCTCTTGTGACAGCTGGTGCCAAAAGGCTGAGTCAATTGATAACAATTGATTTATCTTCCTTTCAGGACAGCTACAAATGTACATTTGTGGCCTGTTTACAAACAGGGCTAAGAATAAAACAAGTTAAACCAAAATTTTAAATGTTTCAGTGTGAGCTGGGGAGGGGTTCCAAAATATTATTCCTGGGAAGCATCACTGTATTTGACACAGTGAAGGCCCAAACAAACATTGATTGCTGAAAATTAATTTTTTTGTGTAAACATTGACAAACACACACTTTACTTTTACTAAGTGTTTTAAATATGTTTTAAATATGTACTTGATTTAGCTATTTGTGTAATATTTATTTTGCTCTTCTGCTCAAGGGGTTATAATGTTAAACTTAGTTTATTTTTGACTTGCAGCCTTTCTTAATTAACTTTCTGCAGTTTTCTGTGAACGTACTTCAACATTCAGTAGTTCCACAATATGCAATAAAACACCTTTAAGAGTTCACTTTATGCTGAAGTGTGAGAGCTTTTTTGCAGATAAGTAATAGTTTAATCTTCAATAATTTAGCATTTTGTAGATCTTCACCATCATGAACAGTGTCAGAAATATAAACACCTATGTTTCAGTAATGGAAATATTTCCTCGCAGTAGCCCATGTGTTTCTAGGTTATATTTGGAGATTTACACATGCTTTATTGTCCATTTATTACTCGCTTCCTACATTGAGAATGCACACAAGTTCCAGTTACTTTCAGTGATGTGGTTTTCTTGAGATGACTTGTCTTGAGACAATTGGAAGTCCCTGGAATGGGAAGGTATGAGAGAAGATCACTTCATTTATGTTTCTCATTATTGTGTTTCGCTGAATAAACTCACCATTTGGATATGGAGTTTCACAAAGAGTTAAAAAATCAACTATAGGGTGATCCATTTCAAGAACTGTAATTGCTTTCCCATGCATGATTGTTAAACTTGGTCTTCGACAAGGCTTATCATATGACAATCCACCAGAAAATATGACAAATGGTTCACTGTAGTAAAAAAATCACAACACTGTGTTATGTTTACATAGTCCATACAAGTTTACATTACAGATTTTGTACCTTTAAAGAATAATAGATAACTTTTATAAGTTTATATAGTCCATACAAGTTTACATTGCAGATTTTGTACCTTTAAAGAATAATAAACAACTTTTATAAATTTATATAGTCCATACAAGCTTACATTATAGATTTTGTACCTTTAAAGAATAATAGGTAACTTTAATAAGTTTTCATAGTCCATACAAGTTTACATTATAGATTTTGTACCTTTAAAGAATAATAAGTAACTTTTTGAAAAGAAAGCAAAGAATATCCTGAAGGGACCTTAACACTGGAATGGAGCACTGAGCTAATTGCAGAATGAAGAACATACCTGCTTTTACAGGTCTTGTACTCTACTTTAAGAATTGGTTTACAAGACTCAGGTTTTTTTCCATCTCTTTGAACTTTTCCTAAGGAAAGAAAGATGAAAACTGTATTAAAATGTCATGATAATAGAACTATCAAACTAAACCATACACACTGAAACAACTGTGGAACTTTAAAGCTAAGAAGATGATGAGTGTTAGTTCCTATGTCCAAAAAATATGCATTTGTCTAAATTAATTACACCTACTCTGGCTTTATCGTTTTCCTGCTGTGTAAACCTAAAGGATCACAGATCACAATTCAAAGGCATCTAAAAATGATGCAGATTACTGACAAGGATGACACTTAAACTAATAATTAATGAATATGACTGATGTTACCTTTTTTTAATCTGCATGCATTGTGGCCATAAACAGCTTAATTGTTTCTTTAGTTACATTCTTAGATTGACTCAGTTCCTTTTATTGATAAAATGTTACATGCTCAAGAGTGAAACTAGTTGAGCGATAAAATTAAAAGAAGTGTAAAAGTGAAATTCAGGGATGCTTGGTTAATTACGGCTTGGTACTTTCTGTCAGTCACAGAAAAGCCACTTGCAAACAATTTGGGATTTGTTACTTAGGACAGCTTGTGCTCGCTTATGACAACCACATGACTGGAAGATAGAATCAACCAGGTTGGAAGAGACCTCCAAGATCATCCAGTCCAACCTATCACCCAGCCCTATCAATCAACTAGACCATGGCACTAAATGCCTCATCCACTCTTTTCTTGAACACCTCCAGGGACAGTGACTCCACCACCTCCCTGGGCAGCCCATTCCAATGTCAATCACTCTCTCTGGGAAGAACTTCCTCCTAATATCCAGCTCATACCTCCCCTGGCACAACTTGAGCATGAGCATAGATGGTTTGTGATTTGGATCACAGGCCCCATCCTTCTTATCTGTACTTTTCAAAATGTGCTCTGGATTAATCTCAGTTGTCCTTGAAGGGGGCTGTGACTTCTTTTTTTAATCTTCCTGGTGCCTGTATCACTTGGTTGCCTTATTTCTTGGTACCAGGATAGAGAAAATCAGCTTAGAAATCTTGAGACTGTGTCCCCTTGTTCTGTTGCTGGTTGTCTGGGAGAAAAGACCAACTCCATCTGGCTACAACCTCCTTTCAGGTAGCTGTAGACAGCAATGAGGTCACCCCTGAGCCTCCTCTTCTCCAGACTGCACCCCCCCAGCTCCCTCAGCCTCTCCTCACAGGGCTGTGCTCCAGGCCCCTCACCAGATTTGTCGCCCTTCTCTGGACACATTCCAGCACCTCAACATCTCTCTTGAATTGAGGGGCCCAGAACTGGACAAGGTGTGGCCTGACCAGTGCTGAGGACAGGGGAAGAATAACCTCCCTTGTCCTGCTGGCCGCACTGTTCCTGATCCAGGCCAGGATGCCATTGGCTCTCCTGGCCACCTGGGCACACTGCTGGCTCATGCTCAGCTACTATCTACCAGCACCCCCAATCCCTTTCCGCCTGGCTGCTCTCCAGCCACTCTGTCCCCATCCTGTAGCGCTGCTTGGGGTTGTTGTGTCCAAAGTGTAGAATCCTGCACTTAGTCTTGTTAAATCTCATCCCACTGGCCCCTGTCCACCCATCCAATGGTGTAGAAAGGCCCAATTCTAAAAGATACAGCCATGTCCTAATATGCCTACTTTAAATTCTGCATTGCAGGGACGTGGGAAGACTTCTTACTATCTCCATGACAAGTAACACAGTGCCTTGGACAAAATGTGCTACTTCTGGAGTACTGCACCCAGTTCTGNAAGCTGCACAGCCTGAGGGTGTCAAAGACTAGCAGTAGACTATTAAGATGGATTGGAGAAAGGAAGACATTGAAGCAGTACTAATAAGTAAGAAGCATTTATGGTATCAATTAAAAAAAAAAAAAAAAAAAAAAGAAGTTGTTCAACCACAACTGCTCTCTGATTTGTACAGTATTTTACAGCTACTTTGTAGATTTAAGTACTTAAGCAAGAAGTAAGTCTGGATCTGATTACAATAAAAA
Organism: Ramphastos sulfuratus; assembly: GCA_013399055.1. Lineage (NCBI taxonomy): Eukaryota > Metazoa > Chordata > Aves > Piciformes > Ramphastidae > Ramphastos > Ramphastos sulfuratus. The sequence goes on from WBNM01006928.1 coordinate 42,362, forward strand.
ATGAGTTAAACATACATATTAGCTTCTTAGTTGTACATTTTAACCATCAAAATTACCGTGTGGAATTGTGGTCTGGAATGGTCTGTTAGGACTTTTCAGATTCCATAGGGTCAGGCTGCCATCAGAGTGACTGCACATGAACTGTTTGCCTTCATGATGCCAAGCCACAGAATGAATAGCCTATAGAAATGAAAGAAGAACTTGAGACTGAAACAGAACACAGTGTTTACACTAATGATATTCTGATGTATGACTTTGGATTGTATTAATCTAATGGTGTATCAACAGTTGGGTGGTTCTTCTATGTCTGAATTCCATTCCCAGCACATTTTAGTAACCAGTGGCTGTAATCTACTGCTAGCCAAGCAAAACGATTCATTATAAACACTAACATAGCACTAGAATATAAGAAAGTCTGTACTGAATCAGGCTAAAATTGAAGGGACAATTGAAGGAACAAGTATAAAACATACAGTGCAATCACAGTATCTCTGATAACTATCCTCAGAAGTATTTTATCTGGCAAACATACAAGGAATTCTGTGTTACAAGTTTTGTGGGTAGCATACAACACATGAAGTCCTGCCCAGAGGACTATTTAGGAAAAGCAGAAATAGTACTCTGTTCTTGAATGATTTTTGAACTCCACATACTTAAGTTTCAGAGTGAGTACACAGAAACCTGGATGTTCTGTACAAAACCAAAACCTCTAAAGAGATCAAGATTGTTTCACTGGTATAGGAAATGACCAACACAATGTTGCAAGGTAATTTTGGATCATACAGTGCTCCAGAGACAAGGAATGTTGCACTCACACGTACATGATGCAAGTATCACACGATGAATGTTACACATGCCAAAACAAGAAACAAAAATTAATAGACCATTCTTAGTATTTTGTGCATTATTAGTGGAACTGAAAATATGTATAATTACATCAAACTAGCTGAAAGGATAATGGCGCTAGGTCCCTAATTTTCACTGCTGTATGTTGGAAACCAACAAAAGCTATTTTCTGGTGAAACAAAGTATTGATTGATTGCGTACCACAGCTTCTCACACTCTCCCCTCAGAAGCACAAAGTCATAGAATTTTCCCTTGAATCCATTTCCCTTCCAGAAATGTTAGCTGCCAAACAGCAAAAAGCTCAGTATGTTTTCTATGTACATACAAGTAAGAGCCTTATTTTTTAATGTGGTTTAATAAATCTCCATTTTCACAACCCAGGAAATACTAAAGCCTTGTATGCACTTAAAACTGCATATGGTCATTCACCCGATTTACTCAGATAACTTCGATACCATGCCTGCCTATTCATAAGTCATCTCTGGAGCTGCTCATACCAATTTTGTTAAGCTGCCAAGAAACAGCCCTAAGTGCTACTGGTCACTATTAAAACCTCCCTGGTGATCTTCCTCTTTTAATAAGTGTATTGATTGTTATGGTTGGTAATGGCTGACGGACTAGAGGGAATATCAGAAGAAACCAGTACAAAGGCTGTGACCCTTGACCAAAACTTTACTCAGCTCCTGAAACTGGACAGCACAGTCATGAATGAGCCTTTGCATTAAGACAACCCAGATGTTTTCATAGAAATCTGCCATGTCTTACATGTGAACACTTCACAAACACACCGGCAAGCTAATCATGCCAATAATGACACAACAAACTGAACTCAAGATATTTATCCTCGAGTGACATAATGGTTGTTACTCAAACTTCTACCTACCAGAGTGGGTTTGGCACAACCCTCCTCTTAAAGACCCCAAAGATACCAAACTATTACCAAACCAAGAGAAGACAACACAGAAAGATGGTTCATATAGTCCAATGTCATTGCTCCTAGGTAGTAAGAACCTTAGATCTGTGGGGAGCGCTGCTTCACTTGTCTATCCTTATGCAAATTAATTCTGACATGAGCTCATTCATGTTTGCTATCATGCCAAATTTGAATCTGCTTTTGATGTGTTACCACACATAGAAACATTTCTCATGGTTACAGTCACTGTGTCTGAGCAGGAGCTAGTAACTAGCAGCTGAAAATGGTACCAAGCTGCTTGCTAAACTGCCTCTCAGCTACTGGGTGCCACCTGCCAGCATAAATCTCCCGTTTTGAGGAGCTGTGGCAGAATGCTCCTGTCACAGACAACCTGCATAGCAGCAACTCAAATTCACCTGTTAGATTTTGGCCCAAAATGGGCAAGAAATACTTAGAATTGCTTTTGGAAGTCTCAGCTAAGAGTCACAACTAGAAAGGTGTACTGAACAAGTACCTAATTTCTTTGTGCTAGAGTTCAAATCCACTTCTTTAGCATCCAAACACACAAGAAAAGGAGCAGTTATTCACTTAGAACAGGAGTTTATCATGGTGGGTGACTCATGTGAATGTTCACACAGTGTATGCACATAAAGCATATCACTCCAGATTGGGTATGTTTCTCCTTCTGCAATACCCACAGTGGCTGCACATACATAGATTCCACTGTTGATCATACTCAGCATATGCTAAAATTAACCATGCCCAACACCATTTCAGCTCCTTTGCAATCACAAATCTCCACCACTTAGAAGACCTCATGGGGACTCTAGAACCACTTCTAACCATATTTCAAACAAAGACCATACTCATCTCATGCTATTGCTTGAATCTTAAGAATCTTTTATGTCGGTAGTACTGCAGGACCACTGCACCAAGAGCCGCATTTGATTTGTTTGTTCCATATCGGCATAGCACTTCATAAAGGTGGGGAAATGTCATTTGGCAAATGTCTCTGTAAACTCTGAAGATTCATTTTTGAAATGTGTACAAATGAAAGGTGATGACTAGCTTCAGGATGCTCTGAATGTGCATTGAAATAACCCGTTCAAAACTCCTTATATCAGGAGCTGATGAACTGAAGCAGATTTTAAGTGGGCTAAACGAGAGACTTTCAGCTTCTATGACTTTTAGCTCTGGTGAGCAAATTCCAAGTATTAGAGAGAAGCTTTAAAGGAGCTTACAAGAACACGAAGCAGAGAAGTTCTGGATAATGCAACTTGTAGAACATTTTCTATCCTTGGTGAGAAGCTCTCTCATTTGAAATGAGCAGACATGTTTCATCTGCAAAAGGTTCCCAGCCTTCAAGACCTATAGAAGATGGAGTAATAAATGCAGCTGTAAATGCTGCAATTGCAGGTCTGTGAACAGAGGGAAGAGGTTTCAGCTCCACCACTTAAGCTCTTGGATTTTCTCAGTGAACTGCTTATTCTAGGAGCAATGTGTCCATGGAATCAAACTAGATGTCAAAGAAAATGAAAGGGCATACTTCTGTACTGGACAGATCTTGCTAACATTATAGCAAACAACTCAACTCCTGTCGTAAGACTACACATATCCTGAGGAGATGGCTGAAACATATGTCTTGTATCCATGTCTGGAAATATGATGTGAAGCATCACACTGGTGTGACAATGAGATGCAGCCTAGAAAGGATAAGCAAGATTTCACAGTGGTGACATCCTAATGGACTGAGAGCCCTTATCTCTTTATGACACTACTGTTAGTCAACTGTTCAAGCTGCAAATGAAGAGGATCTATTCCATCTGAGCTATGTGTCCTCTGCTTGTAGAAACTTCAATTAAAAAACAGCACTCAAAGGAAAAAAAAGAAAGAAAAAAAGAAAAGATTTTATAGAGAAGATTTTTAATAATGGTTCTCACTTATAATGAGCATTTTTTCTGGTTGCATGAAAAAAAATATCTTCAAATTCATGAGATATGAAACTATTCTCTATAACAAATGAATGCTAGCAGACACAGTACCCATCTTCAACCTAAAAAATAAGAATATTTAGATATGTAGATAGACAATCAGTTACCAGCCTCCTTTGCTCTTCTATACCAAAAAATATTAGCTGCTAACTTCTCTCTTCTGTGCTAAATAGTAACAGATTCTACAGTTCTGAAAAACAACAAAGCTTCCTTCTCAACAGCTGGTAAGGGGAGCGGGGCCTGAAATCCAATGCTGTCAGAGTAACACAGGAGAAATCCAGCTGAGGCCTGATCCTGTGAAAAGATAAGCACTTGGGTGGAGTCTTGAGGGCGCCAACATTTATTTTGAGTGACCTATTTGAAGATTACAGAGAAGAAGAAATTGCCTCAGTAATGAACACGCATGGTGCATCAAAGACAAGAAAATAAAATTTCTCCCAGCACACACCAAGTGCTAATGGAGAAATCTAGTGCCAGAGCAATTTTTTGATACTAAATTTAAGTATGTGCTCCGCTGATGGGCCAGAAAAGATCATGTCATCTGGCAATTCTTAGAGATGTCAGAAGAGGAAGTGGCGAGTTAGATGAGATTTCCAATTCTTTCGCCATCAAATAGGATGACTACATTTGTTTCAAAATTGGTGCTAAAGAAAGCATAATGCTAGCAAGAAAAATAAGGCCAGATTAATTTCAGTCAGATCCCATTCAAAGGGGCACTTCAGAATCCAGTGAAGATGCAGAACATTTACAATAATTTATCTGAGACCTCACAGAGACCCTGCAATCGCAAGTGGCTGGCTCAGCACCAGCAGAGTGATACTGAAGGGTTGGTCAAACATCATGGGGCACAGAGACCTTCTGTTGGTCCAGAAAGAATGGTGATGGGAAGCTGGAATTATGTTTTCTGGACTGTGACCTTAGCTGAGCAAGCTGTAAAAAGAGGTTTAAGTTTGGAAACTTGGATTCATGACCACATATAAAGAGGCACATACCAAAATAATAATTTGTAGCTCACAAAAGCTCTATAACCCAGGATTTAAAAAGGAACCTTTTTTAGAGGCTCCCCAGAGAATTCCTAGCAGATCTGGAACATTATCAATGTGGAGCCTGAAAGTCTGGAATAAAGTACAATGGCTAGCCACACAACCCTTTTAAAGACAAACTATGAATCTTGCAACTCTTTCAGTAGATGATAGCAAGCCAACACAAGTTGCATGAAACAGAGTAATGACACAGCAAGGAACCACTGAGGAGGAAAGCTTGACTAATAGCAAGGCTGAAAAAATTTCCTGAGGACAGTACAGAAAAAACGTGGAACAGCTAAATTGTATGAGCATTTTCAACACTCAACCACTCTGTCTCACCATGAAAAAACAAAGAAAATAGTATTATAAAGATCCTATTTTAGGTAGCCTCATTCTGAGCACAAGAAAAGGACACCCCACCACCTCCAGGAGACCTGTAAAAGGAAAAAAATTGTGTTGCCTTAAGTAACACAGCAGGTTCAACTTCACAAGGGTATGGACAGAAAGACTGTCACATGGAGTGGGCATGTTGTGAGGCTTTGGTGCTGGCCTGTTTAAACTCCAAATTACCCTCTCCTTTAGAACATTTGCTATTTGCTATGTGTATGTTCAGAATCTTCTCCTTGAAGCTCAGTGTAGTGCTAATATTTCTGTGAAAACAGGCCTGAAAGACTGAAGGATTCACTTATATTCAGGTTACCTTTTGGAGTGGAAATAAATGAGTATACTCCTTAAAATTAGTAAGTGGCAAAAGGAAGAAGGGAGGAGATACAGGAAAACAGTTACTGCCTGGATCACCATAAAGAAAATGGGGTTTTTTGTACCTTCGGTTGTAGATGTACTCACATTCATTCACGTTAAAGAAGGACTGGCAGAACAAAAGATTTTTTTTTTTTCCCCCTAGGGCTATTGCTAGAATCATAGTAATTAGGAATAATCTGTTTTTTAACCAGCCTGTTCATTGGTACACAAACTGTGCCTGGGTTTGATACAATCAGCCTACAAACAACAGGAGACAATTGCCTAATAAAACCCATGAAAACACAGGTTTGAAAACCTTTACATTGTATCTGGAGTACTAGGTAACATCAATAGCCCTAGAAAATACTTTGTCTTTCATTCTACTTAATGTTCTAGTAATACACAGTAAAGATAATGAAGTAATTCCTAATGCAGCTGTATCTCAGGTCAGCTCATTGCTATGCTCTGTTCAAGTGAGGATCCCCACACAGAAGCTGGCAAACTTGTCAGAATCAAGGGGAAGAGACTCCATGTTGTAGCACACTCACAACAGCCTAAAGCATTAGAATATAGGTTTCAGGTTTTGATTTCTGTTGCCAATGACTTGTTCAAAAGCAGAGCACGAACAGTGCTTCCAGAACAAGCAATACCTTAAGATAAATATCCATCTGTTTGATAAGACATACGAGGAACTGCTGACCAACAGTTTCTCCAAACTGATGGAAACTGCTTACCTCATCATAATAAGCTCTCAGATCAGCTCTTTTAGATCGTAAATCCCAGAGTACTACAGTCCCATTTTCATAGCCTATCAATAGCTGGAGAAGGAAAACAAACACAATTATACGTTCAGATTCAAAAGGTATATATACAAATATCAGAAGAACATCTTGGTTTTAAGAGAGCTTTTATAAGCAAATAAGCACTACAAAAAGCAATGACAAATCAATGTGCAAAACTAGTTTTCACTATACATAATATCTAGCTTTCAAAAGATTTTTTTAATTACTGACAACATTTTAATATGGAAGGGGAGGGGGAAAAAAAATTTATATTCCTATTTTTATTTTGTTTTGTTTCTTGTTTTTCTTTCCTCTGTAAGATTATGTGCCTGGATATTCTTCACAACCGTGAATCTACTGAGAAAACAAGACTGTAACATGTTCCTCTCAGCCCTTCTTACCTTCCTTGTCCCTGTTGGAGGGAAAACAAGTTTTTCACCTTGAAGATCACTCAAATTTAACTTCAAACCAAAGAGCCAACAGATTAAACTCATATTCCGCTACATATATTCCTGTAATTTCTGCTTTTTATTGCTTTAAAATATTTTGAAGAACTCCTGCAGAGAATAAAGTGCTTGGTTGGTAAGCCAATTTTTTGCTTCTAGAAGGCATATCATCATGCACACCTACGAAATACCAGTGAAGACGATTTGTCAAAAGGTGAAAGAGAAGAACAGCACTCAGGAGGAAATGAACACAATCTTTTCTGTTTATCTCTATTGAAAATAAGTGGATTATTGATCTGGCACTGTGCTCTTTATTTGTACACAATTAATGTCAGATCTTACAGATGGAAGATGTGAAGTGTGTCCTTGCTTCCTACAGAGCCCATCTTTCTAATAATGTGCCCTGGACATGAAGACTGGGAATATCCAAACTGACTCACACATTTCTGCTGCAGAATATTTTATACAACTGGCAGTTATAACTGCAATTGTTCTTTGTCCATAAAGATATGGATAGCAGGATGTAGGCAAGGATTTACAGTTTCTATGGTAAGAACTTGAGCAGAAGAGTGACATGTCTATCTCTCAGTCTGTGAGACACTACCAGCATCTTTGCCATTCCTTACCTTATCTTGCATAAGTCATGAAATCAAAACTTGGCTGCAACACTGAACAAAACATCACTATGTTTCCAAGTTCAATACAACTGATACATCAATAATGCTACAAAAGAGTCTGGGAAAACTCCAAGTCCTACTAAATACGATTCTTTATGTTGCCAGGAGAATATTCATTATGCAGAGTTGTATTATCTAATCTAGGAATTACTTATAGTTAGTGTACTGAATACCTGAATATGAACAGTACCTGATTACTTAAGAGTTCTGTTCATGAAAAAAAAAAAATCAATTTTTTTTGTAGAAGAATTGCAGAATCACAGAATGTTAGGGTCTGAAAGGGACCTCAAAAGCTCATCCAGTCCAACCCCCCTGCCAGAGCAGGATCACCTAGAGCAGATCACACAGGAACACGTCCAGGCGGCTTTTGCATATCTCCAGAGAGGGAGACTCCACAACCCCCCTGGGCAGCCTGTTCCAGTGTTCTGTCGCCCTCACAGGGAAAAAATTCCTCCTCATATTTAAATGAAACTTTCTGTGCCTCAACTTCCACTCATTGCCCCTTGTCCTGTCACTGGGCATCACCAAGCAGAGCCTGGCTCCATCCTCCTGGCACTCACCCTTTACATAAACATTGATGAGGACACCCCTCAGTATCCACTTCTCCAAGCTAAAGAGCCCTAGCTCCCTTAGCCTCTCCTCATAAGAGAGATGTTCCATTCCCTTAATCTTCTTGTGGCTCTGCACTGGACTCTCTCAAGCAGTTCTATGTCCTTCTTGAACTGGGGTCCCAGCACTGGACACAGTACTCCAGATGTGGCCTTACCAGGGCAGAGGAAATTCCAGGTTATTTATCAGTTTTGCTCTGGACAGGCCCACATGGAATTCTGTGTCAGAATAACTGTGAAAAGATACCCTGTTAACTGGATAGTGCTTGTGTCAGAATGCCATATGGTATTCTGGGATAATAGATTGCCATAGACAGTGTGACTGCTTTGCTGCTAGTGTAGTGATCCCATAATGATGCCAAATGGGAGACAACTGCATGTCCAGGAGTTAGTGATCCACAGAACAGGTAACTCAAGCAGCTGCATGCCTGTGCTGTGTTATCTCATGCTGCACATAGCACTTGGCTTTCAGGCTTGTGTTGTCCTGCACACATTCCTTGGTCACAAGATAAACATTGCTGTCTAATGGTAAAGCAGAAGTTGGTAAGGACAATTACAGCAGCTTTATGATTTCATCTTTATCTTTATGTAAGGCACTATGTACTCATATAAGCATCCTTTAGCTTGACATTAAAAATGAATAAATTAAAAATAATCTTTTGAGGTCCCTAAAGACTAAAATGCTGGTACACCTCTTCACAGAAGGGATCATCACAGTATGCTGAGGTCTATCCAATCCTGTAAAACTTGGGGGTCTCATGATCTGAAGGAATGTGAAATTGTGTACTTTCTCCTTTTCAATAGTAACTCAAATGAATGGTATTTTAATCAATATATTATGGAGTCTGAATGTCTTCCTTATTATCACAATAAGCACTTGCACCAGTGCATTACAACTGGGTACCAAACTAGTGGAGTTCAGTTTTTATCTACCAGTATTCTTTTCATCTCAGCTTTCGTACAAATATATTCAGGAAATGCAATGAATAGAAAAGTATTTAGTATGTGACCCTGTTTCATAATAAGCCTTTCTCCTTAGTGAAGCAGGCTTGTCTTTCAATTTTTGTCACACACACTGGCAAAGGTATCACACTGCAGGTAATTACTGAAAGGTTAAATAACTCCTATCAGAGACAGCACTTCACCTGATCTGTTGCTGAAATGCTTAATGCACAACAGCACTAACAAGTTACCAAGTGCTGTGAATTCAGGGAAGAAACTGAAAGATAAACAGATTTGCTGCACAGGCAGGAATCTCCCTCTCTCTCTCCCTCTCTGCTCAGATGCTGCTAAACCACCAGTGCTGCGGTATGAGACTACAGACAGAATTCCAGCTGAGTGAATGTGATTAGTCCTTTGCCTGTACATTTATGCTGCTATGAGCTCTGACCTGTCTGAACCACAGGAAACTCAAATAGTCACAATCCTCTTGGCCACGGGAAGCACTTGAGAGATCTATAGGACAAGCTCTGTATCTATGTCTATAAAAATAAAACATCCATAAATTCTGTTGAAGGAGAAAACACTGATGAATAAGAAAAATATGTTAAAAGAGTTGAGGAAGTAAACCCTCAAAGATTTCTCTTCAACTTGTGCTTCCAGGTGCCTTGTTTAATTACTCATGCTTAATTAGGTTAAGAATCATGCAGGAGGATGGACAAATTTTGGAGGAGGGAGGAGTTCTGGCAATATCTTTTTTGTCTAGTGGAGTTGCTCCACATTTTGACTTAACTTCATGAAATGCTTTTGATAATGGTGTTTTAGGGAGATTTCTCCTTTATAATCAATTAATTCCATCCTAGCACATGCCAGCCAGCCACTTACTTGTACTGGCAGCACAAACCAGCTTGGATAAAAAAATCGAACAAAAAACACAACTTAAGACTGCCAAATGCACACTGTATTCAGATGTTATGATGTTATTAGATATCAGAACAGAGACTCAGAGATAGGAAGTTTAGTCGACCAGCTAATAGCTAATAACATTAAACCTTCTCCTATTATGCTTTCTCCAGTTGCTGGGAAACTGCAGATGATGCAGTTACGTCCTCTCCTGTGTCAGCAAGAAAAAAAGCATGTTTGCTACAGTTTTGCCACTTATAAATGTCTGTGCACTTCAGTCTGTTCCTAATATACACTTACTCATTGATTTGGCACAGCTATATTTTATGGACATAATCACTAGGTTCTCAAATTGTTCTTAAGTGACACATTAAATGCCCAAATTATCTTTGTTGTCTGTCTTCCAGCCATGGCTTGCTAAAATCATAAAAGAGACTGTCTCCAAAGACTGCCTTGAGAGTTTGCCTGGGGGGCACCCTGGAAAAATTTTGAATGCCAGAAGTCTTCTGGAATTACATTCATTCTTTTGGCACAGAAAAAGTGGTCATCAATCACAGAAAAAGTGGTCATCAATCGCTGATACAAACGGGAACTTTTAGGAATTTAAAGAACTCTTAAAAGATAATATATACTTCGCACACAAATTTCCCTGGTTTTCAAGAAGGGATCTTATTATTGTCCTGGATTTGAGAAGGTTTATCTGTATTTTATGTCTCTCAACCACTCAGTGCTTATAGGAGAATGCTACTTACTTACTTCAGTGAAATGTGCCCCGATTCGTAGCAAAATTTGTGATACCCCAGAGAGGGATATACCACTGGAATCCTGCAGAGTACAACACCCTTGTATATATACTTAAACTGTCAAGAGTAAAGATCAGAGAACAATATGGGATGAGGACAAGTACTTATATTCTCACACAGTCTCTCAGTCTAAGCTAGGCATGACTTTGTTTAACCTAATCTTTAGTAACTTTAAGGAAATTAAGCAAACCTTTTCAGTAACCCTCAGACCAATTTCTCCTGTGCTAACTTTTCTCCCTTGTGACCATTATACATTTGCAGCACCCACAGCACCATTCAGAAAAATTTTTACAGCTTCTACTCCCGCCTAAACATGAGGCAGCAG
>WBNM01006929.1:6177-18602 GCA_013399055.1 Ramphastos sulfuratus
TCCTGGGGGGGCCCTGAGGGGGGTCTAAAAGCTGGAGGTGAGGGCCAGAAGGAGCTTGAGGGACCCCAGGGGTGGGCTCGGGGGGGGCTATGGAGCTCGGAGCAGGGCAGGAGGTGTCAGGAGGGGATTTGGGGGGGGGTCCCCTCCCTGGGGGGGGGTCCCCTCATGGGGCTGTGCCCACAGGTGCTGCTCTTCCTCTTCCTCGCCTGTGCTGGCATCTACCTGAGCCTGCAGGTGTCAGTGGGGCTGGACCAGGAGCTCTCCATGCCCACGGTGGGCACTGGGCACGGGGGGCATGGGGTCCTCTAGGGGGTGGCATGGATCCTACAGGGATGCCACCAAGACCCCATGGGTGCCACCAAGGCACCTGTGGGTGCTGCCGAGACCCTGTGGGTGCCACCATGGCCCCATGGTTGCCACCAGAGACCTTATGGTTGCCACTAGGACCCCACAGGTGCCACCAAGGTGCTATGAGTGCCACCAAGACTCTATGGGTACCACCAGGACCCCATGGGTGCCACCATCACCCTGTGATTACCATGAGGACCCCATGGGTGCCACCAACACCCTATGAGTACTACCAGGACCCCATGGGTGCCACCAGGACCCTGTGGGTACCACCAGGACCCCATGGGTGCTACCAGCACCCTATGAGTACCACCGGGACCCCATGGGTGCCACCAGCACCCTGTGATTACCATCAGGACCCCACGGGTGCCAACAACACTCTCTGGGTACCACCAACAACCTATGGGTACCACCAGCACCCCATGGGTGCCACCAGCACCCTGTGATTACCATGAGGACCCCATGGGTGCCACCAGGACCCTGTGGGTACCACCAGGACCCCATGGGTGCTACCAGCACCCTATGAGTACCACCGGGACCCCATGGGTGCCACCAGCACCCTGTGATTACCATCAGGACCCCACGGGTGCCAACAACACTCTCTGGGTACCACCAACAACCTATGGGTACCACCAGCACCCCATGGGTGCCACCATCACCCTGTGATTACCATGAGGACCCCATGGGTGCCACCAACACCCTATGAGTACTACCAGGACCCCATGGGTGCCACCAGCACCCTGTGATTACTATCAAGACCCCATGGGTGCCACCAACACCCTGTGGGTACCACCAGCACCCCATGGGTACCACCATCACCCTGTGATTACCATCAGGACCCCATTGGTGCCACCAGGACGACCCCGTGGGTGCCACAGGTGGGCACTGACACCAGTGGGTGCCCCCCCAGGACTCATACATGCTGCAGTACTTCGCCGCTCTCAACCAGTACCTGGCCGTGGGGGTGCCAACCTACTTCGTCACCACGAGTGGCTACAACTTCTCCTCTTCAGAGGGCACCAATGCCATCTGCTCCAGCTCGGGCTGTGATGCCAACTCCCTCACCCACACCATCCAGTATGCCACTCGCTTCCCCAACGTGTGAGTCACCTGGGCTGGCTGCTGGGGGTGTGCCCTGCGGTGCCAGCGCAGCCTCCTTGCCAGCCCTGCCTCTGCCCAGGTCCTACCTTGCCATCCCTGCCACCTCCTGGGTCGATGACTTCCTGGACTGGCTGAACCCCAGCGGGCGCTGCTGCCGCGTCCACACCTTTGGCAACCTGAGTGGGCAGTTCTGCCCCTCCACCAGCAGTGAGTGGGCACGGGGGGCATCTGAGGTCTGCAGTGTGGTGGGCAGTGGGAGCGCAGGAAGCTTTCACCCTGGTGGATGTTGGATGCCCACCATGGTGGCCATTGGGTGTGCATTGGGTGCCCACCATGGTGGGCATTGAGTGTGCATTGGGTGCCCACCATGGTGGGTGCTGAGTGTGCATTTGGTGCCCACCATGATTGCCATTGAGTGCGCATTGGGTGCCCATTGGATGTGCATTGGGTGCCCACTGAGTGTGCATTGGGTGCCCACCATGGTGGGTGTTGAGTGTGCATTGGGTGCCCACCATGATTGCCATTGAGTGTGCATTGGGTGCCCATCATGGTGGCCATTGGATGTGCATTGGGTGCCCACTGAGTGTGCATTGGGTGCCCACCATGGTGGGTGTTGAGTGTGCATTGGGTGCCCACTGTGATTGCCATTGAGTATGCATTGGGTGCCCACCATGGTGGCCATTCCACCATGGTGGGTGTTGAGTGTGCATTGGGTGCCCACTGTGATTGCCATTGAGTATGCATTGGGTGCCCACCATGGTGGCCACTGGATGTGCATTGGGTGCCCACTGAGTGTGCGTTGGGTGCCCACCGTGATTGCCATTGGGTATGCATTGGGTGCCCACCATGATTGCCATTGAGTGCCCACTGAGTGTGTATTGGGTGCCCACCACAGTGGCTATTAGGTGTGCATTGGGTGCCCACCATGGAGGGCATTGGGTGAGCATTGGGTGCCCACTGTGATTGCCATTAGGTATGCATTGGGTGCCCACCATGGTGGACATTTGGTTTGCATTGGGTGCCCATCATGGTGGCTATTGGATGTGCATTGGGTGCCCACCATGGTGGGCATTGTGTGTGCATTGGGTGCCCACCGTGATTGCCATTGAGTGTGCATTGGGTGCCCACTGAGTGTGCATTGGGTGCCCACCATGGTAGGCATTGTGTGTCCATTGGATGCCCACCATGATTGCCACTGAGTGTGTATTGGGTGCCCACCATGGTGACCATTGGCATTATGTTGGGTGCCCACCACAGTGCCTGGTGGGCACACATAAGGATCCACTGTGGAGGTCACTGGAAGTATGTTGAGTGCCCATGGTGATGCCCATTGGCTTCTGCTTAAGCATCCATTGGATGCCCATGGTGATGCCCACCCATGGCTCTCACTGAGATCCCACTGAGTGCCTGTTGTACCCCCAGTGAGTGCCCACTGGGTGCTTTCCATGGTACCCATTGGTTGCCCATTGAAAGCCCACCAGAGTGCCAATTGGTTGCCCACTACGATGCCCACTGAAGACCATCAGGTGCCTAATGGGGATCCATTGGCTGCCTGTTGTGGCGGCCCTTGGGACTCTACTGGCTGCCCACTGGGTGCCCGTGGGGTGCTGAGGGTGCCCATGCCCACAGATGCCCTCAGCTGCCTGGGGGGACGCTGCCTGAACGTCACTCGGCGCCCGACGGTGCCCGAGTTCGAGCGGTTCCTGCCCTGGTTCCTCCACGACCGCCCCACCCTGCAGTGTGCCAAGGGGTAGGTGCCACCTTGAGGTGAGGACCACCCAGTGTGGGCACTCACAGGGGTTACCCAGGGTGGGCACCAAGGGGTGGGAAGTCACCTGGGGTGGGTGCCAGCAATGGGAGGGCGACACACCACACACGGGTGGCACCACATGGGCGTGGGCACACAGAGGTGGACAGCAGCATGGGCACATGAGTGCCCTCCCCCCAGCACTCACGCTTTGGCTGCCCCCTGCCCATGGTACCAGGGTGCCCCCTCACCCAGTGCCCTTCTCCCCACAGCGGCCTGGGTGCCTACGACACCTCGGTGAACATGGATGCCAATGGCACCATCCTGGGTGAGTGCAGTGGGGGGGGGGGTGGCACAGGGTTGGCACCTGGAGGTGCCCAGCTGACCATGCCCACCCACAGCCACCCGCTTCATGGCCTACCAGCGCCCACTGCGCACCTCTGAGGAGTACACAGCTGCCCTCAAGGCTGCCAGGGCCCTGGCAGAGGAGATCACCACCACCCTGCGCCAGGTGCCTGGCACCCACCCTGACTTCCAAGTCTTCCCCTACACGTAGGTGCCAACCACAGGGCAGGGTGCTGGGGGGTGGGACATGGTGCCCAGGCTGGGGTGCTAATGGTGCCCAGGTTAGGGTGCTGATGGTGCCCAGGCTGGGGTGCTGATGGTGCCCAGGTTAGGGTGCTGATGGTGCCCTCACTGCTATGTTAGGGAGCAAGAGTGATGAGCTCAGGGTGCCCAGTCCAGGGTGCCCCAGTGCCCTTGGTAGGAGTCAGATGTGGGTGCCCAGGTCAGGGTACCCAGCCCAGGGTGCCCATGTCAGGCTGCTGTGGGTGTCCTTGGTAGGAGTCAGAAGTAGGTGCCCTGGTTAGGGGCTGGTGTGGCTGCCCAGGTCAGGGTGCCCAGTGCAGGGTGCCCAGCCTAGGGTGCTGTGGGTGCCCCAGTGCCTGATCGAGGGTCAGAAATGGGTGCCCAGTTGTGCCCTGTTGGGAGTCACTAATGGGTGCCCAGTTAGTTGTGCCCAGCCCAGGGTGCTGTGAGTGCTCCAGTGCCCACATTCAGAGTCAGAAGTGGGTGCCCTGGTTAGGGGTTAGTGTAGGTGCCAGGTCAGGGTGCCCATCCTGGGGCACTCTGTTGCCTGGTTAGGGGTTAGCAGTGAGTGCCTATTAGGGCACAACGCAGGTGCCCAGTTAGTAGTGCCCATCCCAGGGTACTGTAGGTGCCCCAGTGGTTGAGGGATGAGCACAGGTGCCCGCTCAGGGGTGCCAGGTGCCCGTGACACGGTGCCAGCCTGGTGGTGACCCTCCCTGGCAGGGTGACCTACGTCTACTACGAGCAGTACCTGACGGTGGTGTTGGAGGGGTTGGTGATGTTGGCACTGTGCCTGGCACCCACCTTTGTGGTCTCCTTCCTGCTGCTGGGCATGGACCTGCGCTCCAGCGCTGCCACCCTGATCACCATCACCATGATCCTGGTGGACACCGTCGGTGCCATGGCCCTGTGGGGCATCCCCTACAACGCTGTGGCACTCATCAACCTCGTCGCGGTGCGGGGCACACAGGGTGGCATGAGGACATGGGGCACACAGAGTGGCATGGGGATGTGGGGTGGCACGGGGGTGTGGGGCACACAGGCACACAGGGGGNGTGGCACTCATCAACCTCGTCGCGGTGCGGGGCACACAGGGTGGCATGGGGACATGGGGCACACAGAGTGGCATGGGGATGTGGAGTGGCACGGGGATGGGGGGCACACAGGGTGGCATGGGGATGTGGGGCACACAGGGTGGCATGAGGACATGGGGCACACAGAGTGGCATGGGGATGTGGGGTGGCACTGGGGATATGGGGCACACAGGGTGGCATGGGGATGTGGGGTGGCACTGGGATGTGGGGCACACAGGGTGGCATGAGGACATGGGGCACACAGAGTGGCATGGGTATGTGGGGTGGCACTGGGATGTGGGGCACACAGAGTGGCATGGGCACATGGGGGTGGCACTGAAGACATGGGGCACACAGACTGGCACTGGGACAGTGGGTACAGAGGGTAGCTCTGAGGACACGGGAGGTGGCAGAAGGACTTGGCACAGGGAGGGTGACACAGGGACAGAGCACCCTGGGGTGTGCAGGGTGGCACAGGGCACTGGGACATGTAGGATGGCAGAGGGGCACATGGGGTGGCATGAGCAGGAGGACAAGCAGGTTGGCATGGGCCTCACAAAGGGGCACAGGGACTTGGGACACGTTGGGTGGCACATGGCATGGCCTTGGTGGCACAGGAGGTGGCAGAAGGCCCTGGGACACAATGGGTGGCACAGGGGCTTGGGGCGGGCAGGGTGCACAAGCATGAGATGGGCACCCACCAGCTTTGGGTGCCTATGGGTGCCCGTCAGCCCAGCAGTGGTGCCACCCCGAGGTGGCAGCCTGGGTGACAGCCCTGCCCCTGCAGGCTGTGGGCATCTCAGTGGAGTTCGTGTCCCACATCACCTGCAGCTTCACCCAGAGCAGCCAACCCTGCCGCCTGGCACGGGCTGCTGAGGCCACCACCAACATGGGCAGCAAGGTGGGCACGGACCACGTGGTGATGGGCGGGGGGGGTGACAGGGCCATCACTGACCCTGCCCTGGCACAGGTGGCACAAGCCGTTGAGGCTGCCATCAATACGGGCAGTGAGGTGGGCACAGACCAGGGTGGTGATTGGCAGGGTGAGGTGCCAGAGCCATCACTTGCCCTTGCACAGTTGGCACAAGCTGTTGAGGCTATCACCAATATGGGCAGCAAGGTGGGCACTGGGCAGGGTGGGGGTGACAGAGCCATCACCTGCCCTGGCACAGTTGGCACAAGCCATTGAGGCTACCACCAATATGGGCAGCAAAGTGGGCACAGACCAGAGTGGTGATTGGCAGGGTGAGGTGACAGAGCCATCACTTGCCCTGGCACAGTTGGCACAAGCTGTTGAGGCTATCACCAATATGGGCAGCAAGGTGGGCACTGGGCAGGGTGGGGGTGACAGAGCCATCACCTGCCCTGGCACAGTTGGCACAAGCTGTTGAGGCTATCACCAATATGGGCAGCAAGGTGGGCACTGGGCAGGGTGGGATGCCAGGGCCATCACTGACCCCGTGCTGGCACAGGTGGTGGCTGGGGTGGCCATGACCAACCTGCCTGGCATCGTGGTGTTGGCCTTTGCCAAGGCACAGCTGATTCAGATCTTCTTCTTCCGCCTCAACCTCATCATCACCCTGGTGGGGCTGGCACATGGCCTCATCTTCCTCCCCGTCCTCCTCAGCTACATCGGTGAGACCCCCCCCGCGCTGAGCACACTGCCCTGCCCGCGCTGTCCCCTGCCCCCCACGGGAGGGTGGTGCCAGCCTGGCACTGTCCCCGATTGTCCCCACAGGACCAGGCTCGAGGGTGGCAGCGGAGTAGCCGCCGAGGGACCTGAAGGGGCAGCAGGGAGCGGGGCTGGGCCTCGGCAATCCTTGCTTCGAGGGCACGGATGGGGGCACGGTGCCCAGGAAGGGCTGAGCCCTGCTGTGCCCCCTCTGTGCCCTCCTGCCACCACCTTTTCTACTGCTGCTGTATTTAAACTTCTTTTGCCACACTCAGGACTGGTTGAGCTGGCACAGGCTGGGGCGTATCGTGGGTGGGCACTGGGGACAGGGGGTACACAGGGTGGCACGGGGACATGGAGTGGCACAGGCACAGCTGGCGCAGGTGGTACAGTGGAGCACTGTAGGTGGGCACCATGAGGACAATGTGGGGTGCAGCTGGGTGATGACATGTGGGGCACATGTGGGGCATGATGGCACCGTGGGGATAGGGATGTGTGGGGCACATGGGCACTGGTGGGCATGTGGGGCACACGGACACCTGGGGACAGGGACACGTGGGGCACTTGGGCAGCGTGAGGGTGGTGTCATGTGGGCACGTGAGCATCCTAGGGATAGGGAAGAGGGCACTGGGGTGGCAGGGAGGTGAGGGGCAATGTGGGCACAGGGACACAAGGATGCCATGGGGGGGCAGGAACATGTGTGGCACACATGGGGCATGAGGGCATCAGAGGGCTGGGGCTCTGTGGGGCACAGTGGGCATCATGGGGACAAGGAGGTGTGGGGCAGCAATGAGGCACTTGGGGACTGCCATGGGGCATGATGGGCACAAGGACATTTGGGGCCACCAGGGCATGGCAGGGACAGAGTCCCATGGGCACTGCATGGGCACTGCAGGACCAGCACCTGCCAGTGCCATGGTGGCCTCCAAACCCTCCAAGACCCACGGGCTGGGGGGGCAGGGTGGGCACAGCCTCTGTTTCGTTCCCCACCTCACTTTGGTGGCACTACAGGTGGCAACCTGGCCTGGTGTGGTGCCAGGGATGGGGCATCTTCCACTCGTCTGGGCAGCCTGTGCCAGGCTCTCACCACCCTGCCAGGGAAGGATCTCTCCCTGCTCTCCACCCTCTGCTTGGAGCTTTTGGTCCCCTTGGGCCTGACCCAGCTGTGGCCCAAACCAACCCCAGCAAGGACTTGGCCCTGGGTTTGGTGCCCCCCATGGCTGGGCACAACACCAAGAGCCCACTTCCTGGGCAAGAAGCCCTTGGTGCCCACCACCCCCAGTCCTGTGAGGGTACAGGGAGGAGAAACTCCCAACTTTGAACCCAAGCTGGCAGAAACTGGCCCAAGGTGCCCACCTCTGCTTGCCACCATCGTTGGCAGAGACATCTACAAGCCAAGGGGCTGCCACCCTGCAAGGTGCCAGCCATGCCCGAGTGGCCAACGTTCTGCCAACCCCAGCCTGAGGTGCTTGGGCTGATGGCTTTGAGGGACTCCAGGGGCAGGGGAAGGACATGGGCACAGCCTGGTTTGTGTGGTGCCACCCAAAGCCATGGGTTTGGGTGTCTGTAGCCTTTCATTGCTGGTGCCACCAATGCTGAGTGGTGCCACCATGCTCCACCCTGCAGGGCACTTTGCCCACCCAAGGAAGGTGGAGGTGTAGAAGATGAAGCCAAGAAATGAAAGTTTCCTCTGCCTCCTGTTGCCAGGAGCCTGCAGGAGGCCCCAGGAGGCATCACCAGGTGGGGGCGGTGACATCACTCGGCAGTGGCTGTGACCGGTGTCCTGGCAGCGGCTGCGACCGGTGTCCTGGCAGCGGCAGAGTCTGGCTCCTGCCTGGACTTCACCACACATCCCGGTGGCGTCTGGAGTGCCAAGTGAGGCTGTTCCTGCTGCTGGGTGGTACCTCAAGGCAGCTCTTGGTGCCACCACCCGCAGCTCCCTGACCCTGCCTGGAGCAGGCAGCACCGGAGGTGAGCTGGGCGGGGACTTGTGCTCGAGAGCGGGCGTTGGGCGTTGGGCGTTGGGCGTTGGGAGAAGGAGGAGCTGCAGGGGCTTGGGGATTTCGAGATCTTCATCGGTGAGGGATGGGAACCCTGAGGCACTGTCTGATGGTGCCAAGCTGGGAAAGTGGTGTCAGGGCATCAGACTGTGCTGGCATCCAGTGCACCCTGGCCAGGCTGGGAGCTGGGGGAAAGGAAACTCAGGAAGCTCAAAGCAGGGCAAGGGCAGGGTCCTGCCACCGGGCACCAACAACCTCCTGCAGCAGCATAGCTGAGGAGGGACCTGCTGGGGAGCAGCTCCAAGGAGCAGGAGCTGGCAGTGCTGGGGGGGCAAGGAGGTGCCCGGGAGCCAGCAATGTGCCCTGGTGGGCAAGAAAGCTTCAATGGTGTCCTGGGAGGCANCTGTTGGCATTTCAGGTCTCTGCCTTCTCCCTCCCCAGCCACTCACAGTCTCCTCTGTCCCTCTCGCAGCGCTGAGGCTCAGCTCCTCCCCACCCCGCAGGAGGATGGAGGCGCAGAAGGATCAGAGCTGCCCCATCTGCCAGGACAGCCTGCAGGGCACAGCCTTGGTGCAGCCATGCCAGCACCACTTCTGCCTGGGCTGCATCATGAGGTGGGCACAGAGGACCCGGCACTGCCCGCTCTGCAGGAGCACCATACAGAGCATCAAGTTCTCCATGCGGGCAGCCGACGACTACCTGGAGCTCTGCATCCAGCCATTGGCATCCTGCAACCAGGCTGACAAAGCCCCCCGGGAGGGGCTGGGGGAGCAGGGGGCACCCATGGGGCACCTTCAGCCCGAGGCGTGGGCACTGCTGTTCCAGACCCACCGGCGGCTGCTGGAGCCGGTGCTGCCCTGGCTGCGGGGGCGGCTGCAGAGCCTCTGCAGGGAGCAGCAGCGGAAGGCAGAGGTGGTGGAGAACCTCCTCCTGCACACCCTCTGCTGCTGCGGCCCCCACGGCCCACGCATGGTCCACAGGCTGCAGCCGCTCCTGGGGCGCGGAGCCTCCGCCTTGGTCAGCGACCTCATGGAGGTCATCGAGCGGCAGTGCAGCGACAAGGCCTGGGCACTGCTGAGAGCCCACCTGGCTGGGCAGGAGCAGAAGGATGGGGGGCAGGAGGATGGGGGACAGGAGGATGAAGATGATGATGGTGGCGGCCACAGTGATGATGATGATGATGATGATGGTGACCATGGTGGTGACAAGGAGGATGATAGTGGTGATGACCACAGTGATGACTATGGTGGTGACAACAAGGATGATGATGATGATGATGACCATGGTGGTGACCACGATGATGACTATAGTGGTGACGAGGAGGAGGATGATGATGATGATGACCATTGTGGTGACCACAGTGATGATAACCATGGAGGTGACAGTGATGATGATGGAGGTGACAGTGATGATGATGGTGACCACGGAGGTGACAGTGATGATGATGGCGATGACCACAGTGATGATGATGGTGGTGACAACAGAGCCAGTGATGATGATGATGATGGTCCCACAGCCAGCCCCACCAGCAACCTGAGGCAGACTCCTGCTCCTCACCTCCCCTCCACCAGCAGCTGCAGTGTGGAGCAAGACCCCAACAGGCTGGAGGCCACCAGCAGTGGAGGTCCTGGCTGCAGCCCTTCAGCATCTGCCCTCTCACAACAGCAGTGGGCACAGGAGTTGGTGTCAGGACCCTCTGGCCAGGACTATGACACCTCTGCTCCCAGCCAGGGCATGGACCCCTCACCCAGAGGGCACTGGCACCTCAAGAGGAAGATGCCCAGGCCCTCAGGCTTCCTCCCACCTCGCAAGAGGTTCCTCCTCAGTTGGCATTAGTTGGATTCTAGGAAATAAATTGATGGTTCTGGGCATGGGCTCTGGGTGCTGCTTTCTTCTCCTCCTAGGCCCCTGCCATGCCCACTCTGCCCCACTGAGGTGGCACCAGCCTGTGGAGACAGGGCAATGGGGCTGTGCCTGGGGCATCCCTACCCCTACTTCTGCCCTGAGAGTGTGGTCTTGGCTGGACCCCCCACCCCCCCAGCCCCTACCTCACCCATGGGTGCTGCAGAAGGTGCCCCCCACTCTCCAGAGGTGGGTACTGATGCCACCCTGACCTCCCCATCCTCTCCCTCCAGGACCTGGAGCAGCTTCTGCAGCCCAGAAAACAGTGTGGGGATTCCCAACCCCTTTTTTTTTTTGGGGGGGGGGGGGGTGTGGTGGTGGGGGGGGTGTGAGTAGCTTGGACCCCTCTCCAGGCCTGTGGGTGGGTGCTGCCACCCATGGGTGCCCTCTCCCAATGTCTAATCGTTGGGAGCAGCTCCACTTGAACCCTGGGTTGTGCTGCTTCGGTGGGAGCCTCCTCTCACCATTGGGAGCCCCCCCGCCAGCAGTGGGAGCCTCCCCTCACCAGTGGGAGTCTCCCCCAGGAGTGGGAGCCTCCCCAGCAGTGGGAGCCCCATTTCTGTGGGGGTCCCACAGCACTCCCTTCTTGGGTAGCCCTGCCCAGGTGCCAGGGAGGCTCAGGGCACCCAGCAAGCTCCAGGTTTATTGGGGGGGTGCTGCTGGGGTGGTCTCAGCTGGGTGGTGGTGGTGGTAGCTGAATTTTAAGAGGCTGGGGGGGCTCAGGGGAAGGTGATGGTGGTGAGGGGGTTGAGCTCCAGCGCTGGGGGGTCGCTGTGGGGGGCAGGCCTGTGCTGGGCACTGGGCTGGGGGGTGCCATGGTGCCCATACTGGAACTTGAGGCGCAGCTCCCCGATGCGGGACTGGGGCAGGATGTTGGGGATCCACTCGATGATGAAGGGAGTTGGCTCCTTCTGTGCAGGGGAAGTGTGGCCTGGGGGGGCACAGGAACAGGGTTGGGGGGACACACACCTTCTGTGGGGCTGGGGGGGTGTGTGTCCCCCCCAAATCCATGTCTGGGGGTCCCTGTGTCCCCACCTTGTGCCTCCACCTTGGTTCCTGCCTGCTTGTCCCTGTCTTATTCACCTGCCCTCACCTCTCCCAAATCCCTTTTTTTTGGGGGGGTCTCTGTGTCCTTTTGGGGTCCACACACACACCCCCCAATCCCTTCCTGGTTGTGTGCCCCCCCTCCCAATCCATGCTTGGTGTTCCTGTGTCCTTCTGTGTCCTCCCCCACTCCCTTCTTGGGTGTTCCTGTCCTGTGTCCCCCTCCCCAATCCATGCCTGGGGGTCCCTGTGTCCTTCTGTGTGTCCCCCCCCCACTCCCTTCTTGGGTGTCCCTGGGGAGGGGTCTAAGGGAAAGTTTTGGGACCTCCCCCGGGTGGGTGTCTGGGGTTGGAACCATAAGGACCCCCCCCCGACCTCAGGTGGGTAGGCACCAAGGGGAGTCCTTTGGTACAGGGAGGTCCTCTTGTTAGTGGGGGCTCCTCTTGCTGGCACCCCCCACCCTGACCCAGGCAGAGAGTTGGGGCTGGGGGAGGAGGATACCAGAAGTTGGCTTTGGACCCCCCCTTAACTGTGCAGCTCACGCAGGGGTCTGGCTGCAGGCTCCTGGTGGTCCCAAAGTGGGAGGAAGAGGCTTTTTTTGAGGGGGGGGAGCAGGTTTCCTGGATGCTCTGAGGGACAGCAGCAGCTGAGGGGTGCAGGAGGGGGTGTGGAGGTGGTGCCCCCCTCCCTCCCCACGAACTCCTCCCACTCACCCACTTTGAGGAAGGTTTTCAGCTCCAGAGGTCGGATCGGGGGCTGCTTCTCCAGGGGGGGGGCATAAGCCTCAGCGATGGTCTCCACCTCCACCCGGGGGCACCTGAAGAGCTCGTAGGAGCCGTCCCGGTTCTGGATGAAGCTGCGAGTGACCTCCAGGGGCAGCTGCGGGCAGAGCGGGGGTGAGGCAGGGTCGGGAGAGCCGCGGGGAGGGGAGCGTCAAGGGGGAGGGAGGG
>WBNM01006931.1:0-15164 GCA_013399055.1 Ramphastos sulfuratus
GAGAATGCTGGAGCCCTGGACTGGCTGCCGAAAGAGGCTGTGGAGTCTCCTTCTCAGGACACATTGTCCTCCTGCCTGGAACTTGTTTGCCTCTATCTAGAGGATGGTTTGTGGAAGAGCTGTTTCAGAAAAGGAAGTGTTGATAACTAGTAAACTTTTCTGTAACTCTGAGTATTCTTCTACAGCCATTCTGCTAGACTTGGCAGATAAAACAGATTAAAAGAGATGTTTAAAAGTTACGCCATTTCTTAAGTAATGTGCAAGACAGTAACTCTCACTTGCATCTTAATTTTTAGCTCTTTGTGAATACATTCAAAGATGGCATCTCAAGCTTTGATAATTCATAGAGTCATTTAGGTTGGAAAAGAACTTCAAGATCATTGAGTCCAGGTGGAAGTTGGTCTCTTTTCCCTAGTGTCAGGTGATACAATGAGAACAAATGGCCTCGAGCTGTGCCAGGGGAAGTTTAGGTTGGATATTAGGAAAACTTTCTGTCCTGAAAGAGTGGTCAGGCACTGAAACAGGCTGCCCAGGGGGCATGGTGGATTCACCATCCCTGGAGGTGTTCAAGAAATGTGTGGACATGGCACTGTAGAACATGGTTTAATGGCCATGGTGTTGTTAGGTTGATGGTTGGGCTCGATGATCTTAGAAGGCTTTTCCCAGCAAAACAACTCTATCAAGTACACCACTAAACCATATACCCAAGCACCAGACCTACACATCCTCCAAGGATGTGTTTAATTTTTTTTTTTTTTTATTACTGTGACATTAGAATGACAGAGGATGGAAAGTTTGCTCTCTAGGAAAGTTTGTTCTTCTAGGAATACAGACAAGGAGTCATGCTGCTGTTCACAGTCCAAGGCATTCAGGTACCTTGCTTTGGTGTTTTAGTTTCACAGAATTCTTTTAGTTGGAAAAGACCTTTAAGATCATCAAGTTTCATTCTGTTCATTGGCATTTCAGCAAGCATAATATGTTTGTGTAATTAGCTTTATCTAAACAATTATTTTCTTTAGAGTATCCAGAAAACTAATCTACGTGGATGGAGAAGACCAAAATCCTAGCAAGCCCTTGGACAACTTCCTGGTCAAAACTCACTGAGGAGCATTCATGGCCTGCCTTTAATATTAATCTTAAAGCACTGGTCCATCCTTTCTAACAGGGCACTTCTTTGTGAGCTATTGCAGGGATTTTGGCTTCCTTTCCTGAGTTGTTGTACTTAATAGTGTTTATAATCACAAAATGTTACCTTTATTTTCACTTTCTAACCTTTTAACCTTTTGGTAATGAGTTTCAAGCCACTGTTCAATTCCTGCCTTTTCAAACTTTATAGATGTGTTGCTACTAAAAAAGAGAAGAAAACTGGGCTGCCTGATCCAAAGGTAGTATTGCTGTAATATGCCTGCTGCATCATTGTAATGCGAAGTAATTCCAACCAGTTCCCTAAAGTTGATTGTTCAATAAAGTTTTACAGTTTTTAGTGGATTGGCTCCATATATATCTATATTTTATGACCTGAGATAATTCAACCTGAAAAAAACTATGTGCACTAAATAAAACCCTCTTTTGAACAAATGCTGGCTTTCAATGTTTTGCCTCAGTTCCATGAATTCTCATACAGGAAATCCATGAGAATGATGTCTCAGAGTCCCACACCTGTTCATTGCTGTGTTTTTCCTTGGTAAGGAGATGGTTTAGGTGAGAACTGCTGTGTCAGGTGCACTCAGTTTCATCATCATTGCCCCAGCTGAGCTTTGTGAGCTCCAGAGAAAACAAAAAGTAACTTTCCTTTGGCTTTACTCAATTTCTGGGCCCACATAGATTCATAGAATGGTTTGGGTTGGAAAGGATTTTTATGTTTTGGGTTTTTTTTATGTTAGGGGGATTTTTATGTTATTTTGGATCTTAAAAACAAGATCTTGGTGCATTTGTGGCCAAGAGGTGGCATCCTGGGGTGCATCAGGAAAAGTGTTCAGCAGGGCTAGGGAGGTTCTTCTCCCTCTCTACTCTGCCCTGCTGAGACCACACCTGTAATAGTGTGTCCAGTTTGGGGCTCCCCAGTTCAAGAGAGACAGGGACCTGCTGGAAAGAGTCCAGCAGAGAGCCACAACGATTACTGGGGGACTTGAGCATCTCCCCTATGAAGAGAGACTGAGAAGCCTGGAACTGTTTAGTCTGGAGAAGATAAGACTGGGAGGAGATCTGATTAAAGTCTACAAATATCTGAGGGGTGAGTGTCAAGTGGATGGGGCCAATCTCTTTTCACTCGTCAGCAGCAAGGAGCAATGGCTACAAACTTGAACATAAAAGGTTTCACTTTAACATGAGGAGAAACTTCTTTACATTGAGGGTGATGGAGCACTGGAACAGGCTGCCCAGAGAGGTTGTGGAGTCTCCTTTTCTGGAGACTTTCAAACCCTCCCTGGATGCATTCCTGTGTGAACTACCTTAAGGGATCCTGCCTTGGCAGGGAGGTTGGACTCGATCTCTGGAGGTCCCTTCCAACCTCTATAAAGTTTTGTGATCTTACTGTGTTAAGAGTTGTTCTGAAATGGAAAAAGAAGCCAGCTCTGTGATGAAAACTTCTGCAACACACACACACATTCACTCTGAGAGTGGCAGAACATTGGAACAGGCTGTGTAGAGAAGTTGTGGTGTCTTTCTCTGGAGACATTCAAAACTCACCCACATTCCTGTGTGATCTACTCTAGATGATCCTGCTCTGGCAGGGGGGTTGGACTAGATGATGTCTTCAGGTCCCTTCCAATCCCTGACATTTTGTGATTCTATCCCTCCTCATTAGCATGTTCCCTTCAACCAAAGTTTGTCTTAGAAATGCTTGTATGGTTCATCTTCCTGGTCCAGACATGTATGAACTGTAGGGGATATGCTTCGTAAGCTACCTCCTCTTGGATTGGTTGAGGTAATTATTTCCCAGTATTTCTTGACACACCAATAGTCAGAGATGACAACACTATTGGTGTTTCTGTTCTAAAGGTAAACTAGATTTGAGGATTGGATAAGTTTCTGACTCTAGATAAGACTCCTACATAGCAAGCTGAATGCAGGCAAGAGGGTAAATTTTTTTAAACAAGATAGCAAAAGTTCATTATCTCCATGGTAATTAAAAGAATGTTAAGAGGGAGTCCTTGAAAACTCTTAGGAGGCGGGAAGATTATCTCATCCCAGTGCCGCTTTTTTGGTGTTAGTGGCAGCAAAGGAAATAAAAAGTGAAACTTACACAATTATGGCCAGGTTGAACAAGGCTTTGAGCAGGTTTCCCTGACTGTGTCAGAGGAGTTGGAACTAGATGACCCAAGCATTCATTCTATCAGTATGAATATCCACTCTTCATTCATCCCATCTCTGGATGAGGCCATCTACTTCTGCTTTTAGAAGAGCTGTTGGCTCTTTGTGCTCTGGGATTTCTGTTTGCTTTATTTCTCATAGCCAATTTTCAGATGAATGTGCACACAAGTCCAGGTTGGATGGGGCCCTGAGCAAACTGGTCCTAGTGGGAAGTGTCCCTGCCAATGCCAAGATGTCAGATCTCTAAGGTCTGTCCCAACCCAAACCACTCTATGAACTCTAGTTTGGGGAAATCAACAGCTCCTAGGTATGTAAAATGGTTGGTGACAATGGCAGTGTAAAACTCAAGAGAAAACATCACATAGAATACTGAAAGGAAAAAGCCTCCCTAGGAGATCATTTACTTATTTTTATGGACTCTTCAGTATGGTTGGATACAATATGACATTAGTAGAAGGTATGAGATGTATCAGGTGTTGTTCAGAGAAGGAAACTAAAGACCTAAAAGGATATCATTAGAGCAATCTGGTAAATTAGCTTCCAATTAGCTTTAAATTTATTTTGTGATTACCGTAGTAGAAAGTACACAGTGTTGAACAGCAGATCAGTTTTGAATTGGGAAAACAATTAAATCTTAAGTGTGGAAGCATGAAACACAATTTCCTTCCAAAAGTGTTGTCAGAACCTCTATAGAGAATCAGTTACACTCTGTGTAGAGGCCTACAGAACACAGCAGGGCATTCGGAACTGTTTTAAAGTTGATTGTTGTTTTAAACAAAGGATTAATTTTTGCTGCACTCGATACCATGTGAATGCTTCTACAGCTTCCTTTCAAAACATCTTCAGAAGGACAGATCCTGCAAAGCAGCATGGATTTCTATATTTCTTGCTCAGTCTGTAAATTCACTTGGAAAACACTTTGGAATACTTACCCATTTTATACCTTTTGTCACTTTGCCAGGATATCATCTTTAATCATTCCCATTTCAGAATGAACAAGCAGATTTCACTTTGTAATTACAGAGCTGGTCCATGAAGCCACTTCAGATGTTCTCTCCTTTTGTAGTATGAATCAAACTCATTAATCTGATGGGATCATCATGAATGGTTTCTAGATTTCCTGTATTTTCAGCAGCCAGCTGCTTGCTATTGAGGTAAATGCAAGGTTTGGAAGATGGCCTGGTGGGGTTGGATGGTCTTTCTTCTTCATCCTCCTCTAATGAAGGGTCCTGCTTTCTCCTTGGTTTTCTGCGTTTTCCCTTGACACTGTGATCAAGTGAGGCATAACACATCTGACTGGCAGGCCCCACCTAGAAGGAAATTCACTTTAGCATTGGGTGTGTGTTTTAAAATTATATCTAAGGCTTAGAGTATGTTCACACTGCAATCCATACAGTAGCTGAAGTTGACCCAAACTAGCTGTAAATGCACTCCTTGACTGTGCAAATAATTAAGCTGTAGCAGCACAGAAAGCAGACTAACAACCTCATGGGGGTGGCACTTCAGGTCACAGTTTAGTGAAGGTGGTCTTAGGTTGATGGTTGGATGCAATGATCTTAGATCATTTCCAACCCAAACAATTCTATGATTAGGAGAGTAACAGTAAAGAAAAGTTGATCCAAGTATGAATCCAAGCATCCAAGATGCTTTAGAATCACAGAATCATAGAATGGTAAGGTTGGAAGGGACCTCAAGGATCATCTAGTTCTAACCCCCTGCCATAGGCAGGGACACCTCCCACTAGTACAGCTCACTCGAGGCCTCGTCCAACCTTTATGGGAATAAGAGTAACTTAGATAATCACTTCACTTTCTCTGGGATGCAAGACATTTTTTGATTTGTTTTTCTTCCCACTTTTTTTTTTAATTAGAATCCAGTTCTTAGCAACAACATTTTTTACAGACTCTGTACAGATAACCAAAGATGAGTGATTCCTGTCTCAGTATCATTTTCAGTGGAAAATGGATGCTCTCTGTGTCTTTCCCCTGCTTCTCTCTGTGATTTTCAAGCCAAATTATCCATCGGTTTTGACACTGGAATTTCCATAGATTATTGTTTTCTGTGAAATTAATTAAAACAAATGTCTAGACTAAAAAAAAAAAAAAAAACAACAAACAAACAACAGCAACAACAACAACAAAAAAATATATTTCTACCCTTTGAAAGTATTCTGAGAGAGAGGCTGGGCATTGTCCTTATGGAATACTTGGAAATCAGCTTGAGCAACCTGGTCTAGTGGAAGAAGTCACTGCTGATGCCACGGGGTTTGTAACTAGATGATCTTCAATGTCCCTTCCAAATCAGTCTATGAATCTATGAACTCAGCTAGGAATGCTTCAATTACAGACAAATTATCAGTTGAAGCTTGCTTGCTTTTAGGCATCCAGGTAGCTCACTAAAATACAAATTAATTGGAAACACAGCCTTCTTTATTTTGTTAAGATGTAGATTTTGTGCTGGGCAGGAAAGGACCAGTCAAACTCATATGATGCAGCCTATGTTTTCACTTGGTTGATCTGGACTGAATTGATTGATTGGGTTGAAGCTCAAGCAGGGGAAATCTAAACTGGATATTAGAAAGAAATTCTTTATAGTGTGGGTGGTAGGACACTGGAACAGGTTGCCCAGGGAAGTCATGAATGCCCCCTCCCTGGGGGTGTTCAAGGCCAAGTTAGATGAGGTGTTGAGCTACCAAGTCCAGTTTAGAGGCATCCCTGGCCATGGCAGGGGAGGGGGTTGAAACTACATGATCTTTCAGGTCCTTTCCAACTTAAGTCATCCTATGAACCTGTGCCTCTCCAACATAAATGAAATTACTTCTTTACATGCGCCATGGCATCCCAGGACTGAGACTTAGCAAGCCATATGGATGGAAATGAGCTGTCTGTAATTGCTCTGCTCTCTCATTAATAGCCCATATTGAGCAAAGGGTCAATTATGTACTTAAATTTCCTGATGAAAGGTCAATTCTGTACTTAAGTTCCCTGATGAACTGAGATGCCAACACATGGTTAATTTTTCTGGTGAACGGGGTGCAGATTTTTCTTATATGTTGTCATCAGAGAAATACAAGAACTCTGAGATAGCACACAGAATTAAAATTAAAGATACCTGTAGCTGGTTAACTGGCCTTTGAGGCTGGGACTTCATCTGCTCGTAACAACATTCCTCTAGAATTGATCAAAGTAGAAAAATGGTTTAGTTACTAGGACACACTGCTGAGACTGCAAAAATCAACAGATCCTCGCAGTTACAGAACCAACTCTCCCCAGTCTGCTGTGTTAGAAGTGTGTTTCACTTTTGTGATGGTTTGGGAGTTACCCATCCCCACACACAATGAAAATCACCCAGACTAGACTCAGCCAGCTGGAAGTTAAGGACTGAAGCTATATTTACAGCTTAGCACAATATACAAGCAGATCTATACACAATATACAGGAACATTTACAGAAACATACACAAATATACAAGTTAAAGGTAATACAGAAGCACAACACCCCTCCCAGAAATCAGAGTCCCCAGGAGGGGCTCCCAACCACCCTTCCACCTTCTTTCCACCCCTCTACCTTGTACCAGGGTCTGCCTTATGTTCAAGGTGAGTTTGGAGGATCGACAAGGAGGGTTAGAAGCAGAGTGATTAGTTGGGATACACAGCAGAAGGCCAGAAGACACAGCTCCCAGAGAGAGAGAGATTCTCCCTATTATCTATGTTTGTGTCCTTATTTTTATACATCTCAGCAAGCCTATGAATGAAGTAGACATCACCATTGTTTTCACAGCCTATAATCAAAAATGCACAGAGACCTCTTCCTCCACTGAATGTACCCTCAGCAAGTTTGCATACGACACCAAGCTGAGTGGTGTGGTTGATAAAAGACAGGATGCCATCCAGAGGGACCTGGAGAGGTGGCCTGAGGAGAATCTCATGAGGTTCAGTAAGGACAAGTGCAAGGGTCTGCACCTAGGTCAGGCAAATCCTTGATAGTAATCCAAGCTGGAGGATGATGAGATTGAGAGCAGCCCTGTGGAAAAGGACTTGGGGATGCTAGTGGGTGAGAAGTTGGACATAAGCCAGCAATGGGCACCTGCAGCCCAGAAGGCAAATGGCATCCTGGGCTGTCAAAGAAGCATGGCCCCTCTGCTCTGCTGACACATCACCTGGAGTCCTGTGTCCCTGACACAACAGGGACATGGACCTGCTGGAGCAGCTCCAGAGGAGGCCACAAAGATAAACAGAACACTGGAGCACCTCTCCTATGAAGACAGGCTGAAAGAAATTGGGCTGCTCAGCCTGGAGAAAAGGCGGCTCTGGGGAGACCTTAGGACAGTATTTCAATGCATGAAGGGGACCTACTGGAAGGCTGGGGAGGGGCTGTTTACAAAACATTGTGGTGATAGGACAAGGGGCAATGGTTTAAGTTGGACAACAGGAGGAAGTTCTTCACAATGAGAGTGGAAAAATACTGGAACAGGTTGCCCAGGGATGTGGTTGAGGCCCGGTCCCTGAAAATATTCAAGACCAGACTTGATGTGGCCCTGGGCAGTCTGATGTAATTGGAGGTGTCTCTGCTGACTGCAGGTCCCTTCCAACCTGATGCAATCTGTGAATCTCCCCCTCCATTTATGGAGAGGCAAAGAGCTGAGAAGCTCAGACACACTGTGAAAATTAAAATATTTTTTTCTTCATATCCAAAGGAAGTTTCTCATTATTGACTGAGTAGGAAATCATTTTAGGCTACTAGGAGGACTTCTTGCAATTACGGGTAACCACATACTGTGTGCTTCAGCACAGACAAGCTTTTCTCTGGCTGAGAAAGAGGCTGTGAGTTGCAGCAGATGGTGATTCAATTCTGTCCCTGACTCTACGTACAGTTTTCTGCAAATTAGGTGCAAGAGATTTTACTCCTCCCATTGCTCATTTCAGCCATCAGGAAACCAGATTCCTTCCTTGCAGTTTTCAGACTTTTGCAGTCATCAATCACAGAATCGTAGAATAGTTTGGGTTGGAAGGGATCACCTTGTTCAAACCTCTCTGCCATGGGCAGGGACATTTTCCACTAGACCAGGTTGCTCAAGACCTCATCCAATCTCACCAGGAGTGTTAGGTTGGTTAAATTAGTGCAAACCCCATAAGAGAAAGTTAGGTTTGGGTTTTATTCTTGGGGATTTTTTTCCTGAAGTTCAAGAACTTTTGAGCTTTGCTTAAGCCCAAGTAAGGCAAGCAAATTGTGCACGTTACTTAAAAACAGCATTAACACCATTAAGGACTTGGACACAAACTGAAACACAGGAAGTTCCACTTCAGCATGAGGAGGGTGTGAGGAAGGTTGGTGCTGCCGGCTGCCCAGAGAGGTTGCGGAGTCTCCTTCTCTGCAGACTTTCAAGAGCTGCCTGGATGTGCTCCTGTGTTGCCTGTCCTAGGTGATCCTGCTTTGGCAGGAGTGTTGGACCCAATAATCTCCAGAGGTCCCTCCCAACCCCTACCAGTCTGTGATTCTTTGATTCTATGATACCTAATTTAGCTCTAGCTGCAGTTATATGCTGATATTGCCTTCTATGTGGCATTTCTCTGCAAGGATCTCTCACTAAGAGAGGTGATTCTCCTCCTCTGCTGTTGTGAGACTCCATCTGGAGTACTGCATCTAATTCTGATGGCTCCAGCACAAGAAGGACATGAAACTGCTGGAGCAGGTGCAGAGGAGGCCACAAGGATGATCAGAGGCCTGCAGGACCTTTCCTATGGGAACAGGTTGAGGGAGTTAAGGCTATTCAGCCTGGAGAAGAGTAGGTTCTGGAGAGACCTTATAGCAGCCTTCCACTACCTGAAAGGGGCTATAGGATAGCTGAGGAGGGACTTTTTACAAGGGCTTGTAGTGATAGGAAGAGGGGCAATGGCTTTAAGCTGGAAGAGGATAGATTTAGACTGGATATTGGGAAGAAATTGTTTATAGTGAGGGCAGTGAGACAATGGAACAGGTTGCCTGGGGAGGTTATGTAGGTGTTCAAGGACAGGTGAGATGTGGCCTTGAGCATCATGGTTGAGTGAGAGGTGTCCCTGCCCATGCCAAGAGAGTTGTAACTAGATGATCCCTTCCAACCCAAACCATTCTATGATTCTGTTATAGATTTGGAAAAGCTCTTGGGTTTAAGGTATTTGGCTGAACAGGACCATCTGAGCTGTAAAAAATCAAATTCAGTGTGAGATATGGTCTTAGAGACCACAGTACAGTAGGACAGTTTGCAGTGCTATCCAAGTAGGTATTAATACAGTAATCAAAAAGGGATAGAATCTGAAGTCTGCCATTTGAAAAACACAAAGTGTTGGCCAGTCAGATTTTAAACATATATTTATTAGAGCTTCTGAACAGACATATCTTCTTGAGTGAAGCTTACCTGTAATACTGCGATTGATATTGCTATAAACGGGGCCATCTTCAGTGTAACAGGCATTGTAGCTAGAAAGGAAATTGAAAAATACTTATAGTTCACAGAATGTGCTTTATTTAGTGCCCGATTATTCTACTCTAATCATTTCATACACACATAGCAGTGGCAGATTGTATGTGGTCTGAAAAACAAGACCAAAAATATCAAGATGGGGGCAGAAATGGCAATGTCTGTATTCTGAAGAGAGATTTGTTATCTAGCCAAGAACTGAACTCTTCTTCCCTGCAAATTAGTTTATAAATAGAGTTCTAGAAAGATCAATGATCACTGAAAAGAACCCTTAGGAAGAAATTCTTTACAGTGAGGGTGGTGAGATACTGAAACAAACTGCCCAAGGAGGTTGTGGATATGCCCTCACTGGAGGTGTTCAAGGCAGGGTGGATGAAGCCTTGAGCAACCTGCCCTAGCAGAAGGTGTCCCTTGCCCATGGCAGGGTGGTTGGAACTGGATGATCTTTAAAATCTCTTCCAACACAAATCATTCTATGTCATCCAAGAACATTTTATGACACAAATTAAAGCACTAAATGGGTCTTTCAGGGCAATGTTCTTCAAAAGTCCATTCTTGATTCAATTAAAGCACTTAGGTTGGCACAACCCAAGAAGACCAAAGCAACATTCAGTTTTAGATTTGTAATGGCCCTCTGTGTTTCACTACTTGCTGTTGCTTGAAAATGCTTTTAAGCATGTTTGTAAAATGGGAGCTGTTAGTCAGAAGCAGATTCACAGGTTGTATTGGGTTGAAAGTGACCATCAAAGTTCATCTTGTTCAACCTCTCTGCAGTGAGCACTGTGTAACCTTAGTCCTATTGCATTCCTGGACTCTTCCTCAGTAAAGGAATGGAATAATCCCACCATTTTTTCAGTGACATTTTCCACCTGAACAGGCAGTGACAGACAGACTTCCCTGCTTCAAGTTAATTTTTAACTGATGATTGATTTTGGTTAGTAGGTGAATGCTGCTTTTTATTTTTGTTTTAAGAGATGAGACTCTTTCCACCACTTTTCTGAAGTGTGGAGGCTTTTTTATATGGCATAACACAAAGAGAACAGAGGATGATGTGTCCAGCAGCTGTGAAGAGACTCTGTTTTATTGTTTTTGGACATCATACATTCAAGAAATGTGTGGACATGGCACTCTGGAACATGGTTTATTGGCTGTGGTGGTCTTAGGTTGAAGGTTGGACTTGATAATCTTAAAGGTCTCTTGCAAAGGAGGCTGTAGTCAAGTAGGGGTTGGTCTTTTTTCCCTAGTATCAGATGATAGGCTGAGAGGAAATGGGCTGGAATTGTGCCAGGGGAGGTTTAGGTTGGAGATCAGGAACAGGCTGCCCAGGGAAGTGGTGGAGTCACCATTCCTGGATGTGTTTGAAACGTGTGGCCATGGCACTTTGGGACGTGTTTTAATGGCCATGGTGGTTTTAGGTTGAAGATTGGACTTGATGATCTTAAAGGTCTCTTCCAACCAAAACAATTCTATGATTCTATGTGTAAAAGAAGGATATGGAACACAAAAACAAGTAACTATTGCTCCACAAGTATTAAATATCAGACCATAATTTTTCATTGTCTTCTGAGAGTTCTTTGAAATTATTGCAGATTTATTGCATTTGAGTGACAGTAAATAGTGGTTTAGCTCAGTATCTTGCACCTTCTTTGCTATATAAAATGATCATATTTTGTCATTGATAAAATGATTGAAGTACATCTCTCCCATGTGAATTATTTTTCCAGTTTTCTTTGGAAAACTCTTTCCCATGACCATCCTGTTCTTTGACACTTCCAGACAGGCTGCATGAGATATTGGAATTTCCCCTGTGCCATCCCTCCAAAGCCATCTGTCATTATTTATTGCTTACTTCAATCTTGCCAGAAAGAACTTTTTTTTATCCAACTTACCTTGGACTGTTGTCTTCATAGTCTTTGTACATTTTAGCTGGAAAGTTTGTTTTAAAAAAATAAAGTGAAGAGAAAAATGAAATGTGTTATTTTAGAACACTTCGGGTAATTGTCTCAGCTGACACTAAAGTGTAAATTTGAAAGCTCTTGGCTCTCAGCACTTTTAGTTGTGCCCTCCCCCTGCCTCTGCCCTCCTCACTTTTCTCAAATACTTTTGACTAATGCAAGAAATGTTTGTGTTATGATCCTGTGCAGTAGCTGCAAAGTCTGTGTTGGTTTACCAGACCCCAAAAATGTGTTTTAATGTGATTAATTCCATATTTCTTCCGCCTTCTGCTTCTACTTCTTTTCCACTCTGCCTAAGGAGATGCACTATGTGTTTCTATCACGAGATGATTTATTTTACTAGTTTTGCTGCTTATATCTCTGGAAAAAAAAAGATATCCTAGGATCCACACAGATTAAGAAACTGAAGCAGAGAGGCAAGGACTACAAAAATACTTGTGAATATTATTACACATGACTTAGAGGAGCATCTGAGGGAGCTGGGGTTGTTCAGTCTAGAAAAAGAGGAGGCCGAGGGGAGACCTCTTCACTCTCTACAACTACCTGGAGAGAGGTTGGAGCAAGGAGTGGACAGCCTCTTCTCCTTGATGGCAAGTGACAGGATTAGAGGAAATGGTCACAAGCTGTGCCAGAGGAGGTTCAGTCTGGATATTAGGAATTTTTCTTCACTGAAAGGGTTATCAAACATTAGAATGGTCTACTCAGGGCAGTGCTGGAGTCACCATCCCTGGAGCTGTTCAAGTGCCACATGGACCTGGTGCTTAGTAATATGGTTTGGTGTTGGCCCTTCAGTGCTGGGTTGAGGGTCAGATGGGGTGATCTTTGAGGTCTCTTCCAAACAGATAAATTCTGTGATTCTGTGATTATTTATTATTTATTATCATTAATCAAATCAAGTTTGATTAACAACTCAGGAATACCCAACTTTTTCTACTGTGCCCCAGGACTCCGGAATTTACCCTAGGAAGCTCTGATTCCACAAGCAATGCAGCATCAACCTCACTCAAGGTTAGGTTGGTAAATAACTGATTTTTGATCATTAAAAAAAAATCTGCATTAAAGACAAAATAAACCAAAAAGGCACCCCACTCCACAACACTTCATCAGCTCTTTTAATATCTTGTCGTGATCTAGTTTTCCTACACTTGGTGAGTTCATTTTATAAATACAGGTCTTCTTTTTATGTAGGTTTGGTTGGGGTTTTTTTTGGGTTTTTTTGTATGTATGTATGTTTAAGGTGATTGACTCACCTGTGTTTGCCTGCCCACTCACACCTACAAATCGCCCCTTTGTAAAGGCATTTTTCCTGGATGGGAACGGTGGACATTGTCCAACTTAATAATTAGTAAAGCCTTTGGCACCATTTCCCACAGCATCTTCCTGCAGAAACTGGCTGCTCATTGCTTGGATGAGTGGATGCTTTACTGGGTTAAGAACTGGCTGATGGCCTGGCCCAAATTAGGGTGGAGAGTGGAATTAACTCCAGTTAGTGGCCAGTCACTTAATGGTGATCCCCAGGGCTCAGGACTGGGGACAGCTCTCTTTAATATCTTCATTAATGATCTGGATGATGGGATTGAGGCATCCTCAATAAGTTTGCAGATGGCAATAAACTAGGTGGGAGTGTGGTCTGCTGGAGGGTAGGAAGGCTCTGCAGAGGGACCTGGACAGGCTGTATCCATGGGCAGAGGTCAATTGTATGAGGTTTAACAAAACCAAGTCCTGGGTCCTGCACTTTGGGTCACAACAACCCCATAAATCCTTCAAGCTTGGAGTAGAGTGGCTGGAAACTGCCCAGCAGAAAAGGACCTGAGAGTGGTGGTTGACAGCAGCTGAAGATGCTCCAGCAGTGTGCTCATCCTGGTCTGCATCAGGAATAGTGTCAACAGCAGGAGCAGGAAAATGATTGTGTCCCTGTTCTGGGCATTGGTGAGGTCACATCTCGAATACTGGGTTCAGCTTTGTGCCCCTCACTCCAAGAAGGGCATTGAGGTGCTGGAAAGTATCCAGATATGGGCAACAAAGCTGGTGAAGGGTCTCGAGAACAGGTCTGGTGATGAGTAGCTGAAGTAATAGGGTTGTTTAGTCTGGAGAAGAGGAGGCTGAGGGGAGACCTTCTTGCTGTCTACAACTCCCTGAAAGGAGGTTGGAGTCAGATTGAGGTTGGTCTCTTTTCCCTAGTATCAGGTGATAGAATGAGAGCAAATGGTCTGAAATTGTGCCATGGGAGGTTTAGGTTGGATATTAGGACAAACTTCTTTCCTTCAAGAGTGGCCAGGCATTGGAACAGGCTGCCCAGAGAGCTGGTAGAGTCACCATCCCTGGAGGTGCTCAAGATACATGGGGACATGGCACTTTGGGACATGGTTTAACAGCCATGGTGGTGTTGGGTTGATGGTTGTGTTTTATGACCTTAGAGATCTTTTTCAACCAAAACAAGTCTATGATTCTATGAATGATAGAATTGCATGCATAAGAATGCATGAGAGGTTGCAGTGCCGTAATCAATTCTGATTCAGCCATAGTTAATTTGAACCAAAACCAGAGTATGGCTGTAGTCACTCTAACATAANCTTCTCTTCTCCAGGCTGAAGAGCCCCAACTCTCTCAGCCTGTCCTCATAGGAGAGCTGCTCCAGCCCTCTGATCATCTTCGTGGCCCTCCTCTGGACCCACTCCAACACTTTCATGTCCTTCCTGTGCTGAGGGCTCCAGAACTGCACACAGTACTCTAGATGGGGTCTGAGGAGAGCAGAGCAAAGGGGCAGAATCCCCTCCCTTGCCCTGCTGGCCACGCTGCTCTTGATGCAGCCCAGGACTCGGTTGCTGTCTGGGCTGCATGCGCACACTGCAGGAGGCTCAGGTTGAGCTTTTCATCAACCCAGACCCCCAGGTCCTTTTCCTCAGGGCTGCACTCCAGCCATTCACCAATCAGCCTGGATTCGTGCTTGGGATTGTGCTTACCCAGGTGCAGGACCTTTGTAGGACCACTTTGTAGATGTTCTGTTGATTACTCTTCAGAGAATGGATTTGTGTAGTTGTTTCTAGCATCAGACTGGACAGCCAGCAATCATTCTGCAATCACATTTAACTTTCCCACAAATTAAGCTACATCCTCTCTACTAGAACCATTCTTTGCAAAAGATAACTTTAAAATTCAAAAGAATCTGTTTGTTGGCTTGAAATCTTCCAGCAGTGATGACTTTCTCTACAGACACTTTAATCACTCGAGGTCTATTCCTCACAGAGGTGAAAATTCCTTACCTTGCTTCTTTTTCATACAGTGGGAAATGTTCAGCATCAACGACACAACCAGAGCCAGGCTGAGAAAAGCCAGAACTCCCCAGACAGCAATGTGGCAGTCCATCTCTGTAACTGAAAGAAAAGCACTTTTTAAACAGAATCACGGAAATGTTTCAATCGGAAAAGACCTCTAAGATCA
>WBNM01006935.1:0-17568 GCA_013399055.1 Ramphastos sulfuratus
CCAGTGCTGAGTACAGGGCTGAAGGACTTTCCATGTCCTGCTGGTCCCTTCCCACCTTCCTTGTAGGCCTCCTCCAGGCTGAAGAAACTGAAGCTCTAAATGGATGACCTCAGTTACTGTCATTCAGGCTGTGTCTAGATGATCCTCTGCAAACATGAGCTTCACACTCCTTGCTGACTTGATGCAATGTGTGTCGCTCCAAGTGCTAGCCAGGGAGCAACTGTTAGCTTGCTGCTGACCCTGAGAGAACGTCTCACAGCACTGCTCCAGCCTTGCCCTGAGAGGACAAAGACAGAGCCTGCATCTGAGCAGAATGTGGATGAATCTTGCTCACGGCAGTCAAAAAGAATCCAAGTGGAAGTGCTGTAATGAAAGGTGTCAGCAGCAGAGGCACAGCAGGGACCCAGAACTCCTGCATCACTTTGCCAGCAGAATGTGTGCCCTAAAATGCTGGGCTTGTCATGTTTTAGAAGACCAACACGTTGTGATGTGCCCCAAGCCACATCCAGCCTGGCCTTCAAAACCTCCAGGGATGAGGCTTCCGCCACCTCCCTGGGCAACCTGTGTCAGTCTCTCACCACCCTCATGCTGAGGAACTTCTTCCTAACATACAATCTCAATCTACCCACTTCCAGTTTTGCTCCATTCCAGTCCTATCATTGCCTTGACACCCTAAAAAGTCCCTCCTCACCTTTTCTGTAGCCCCATTCAGACACTGGAAGGCCACTATAAGGTCTCCTGGGAGCCGCCTTCTCTCCAGACTGAACAGCCCCAGGTCCCTCAGCCTGTCCTCATCAGGCAGTGCTCCAGACACCTCATCATAACTGTAGCCCTCTGCTGGACCCTCTCCAGCAGATCCCTGTCCCTCTTGAATTGGGGAGCCCAAAACTGAAGGCAGTACTCAGGATGAGGTCTCACCAGGGCAGAGTAGAGGCAGAGGAGAACCTCCCTTGATCTGCTGGACACACTCTTAATGCACCCCAGGATCTCATTGGCCTTCTTGGCCACCAGGGCACACTGCTATCTAACCATCGACTATTTGCCATCAGCTGTTGCTATGATAGATGACAGGTTTGAAGCAATACACTGTGAGTTTGAAATGACAACTCCTGGGGTTTTCTAGGCTATTCCTTCTTGAAACTCATTGGACATCTCACAAGAAGTTTGTCTTTCTTCTACCCAGAGATCAGGCCACAAATGCTGGTATGGACCACCTGGGACCCACTACAATGGGAACGGGCAGGGACTGGTGGGGATCTGCTGTCACCTTTTGAGCTGTGAACTGCTCTCAAAGCTTTCTCTTGGTAAGGCTCTCCCAAAAGATGTGCTATGATTCTTGGCCACAGGAACAGTTTCCAAGTTAGCCTCAAGCCAGGTGGGGTCCTGACAAGTCCTGAACTGATTTTGGAACACAAACATTTAAAACAAAGCAGAGTAAAATTCCTGCCATAGAACTCATAGAACACGTGGCAAAATGCAACACTTCAAATCTGACAGAGAACCACAAAATGGTCTGGGTTGGAAGGGACCTCCAAAGCTCATCCAGTCC
Source organism: Ramphastos sulfuratus (assembly GCA_013399055.1). Lineage (NCBI taxonomy): Eukaryota > Metazoa > Chordata > Aves > Piciformes > Ramphastidae > Ramphastos > Ramphastos sulfuratus. The sequence goes on from WBNM01006935.1 coordinate 1,550, forward strand.
AACCCTCTCTGCAGTCAGCAGGGACATCCCCAGCTAGATCAGGTTGCCCAGAGCCCTGTCCAGCCTCACCTTGAATTTCTCCAGGGATGGGGACCCAACCACCTCTCTGGGCAACCTGTTCTGGTGCTCCAGCACCCTCATGGTAAAGAACTTGAGGCTGTCCAACTAGAAAGATGTAAATTGAGTCTATAAAGAATCAGAGTTCACTATCCCACCAGCTGAAAAAGAAAAGGGAAGAGGGTGATAATTGTTGACATACCACCAGGCAAAGTCCTTGCTGGCACCACTGCAGGATCAGGACAACATGAGACCACACCTGGAGTACTGCATCCAGTTTTGGCATCCCCAACACGAGAAGGACATTGAACTGTTGCAACATGTCCAGAGGGGGCCACAAAGATGACCACAGGTCTGGAGCACCTCCCCTATGGGGACAGGCTGCAACAGCTGAGGCTGTTCAGGCTGGAGAACAGAAGGCTCCTGGAAGACTTTATAGCAGCCTGCCAGTACCTAAGGGTACTGGGTGGGGGAGACACACTTTTGGCAAGGGTTTGTAGTGATAGGACTAGGGGAAATAGCTTTACACTGGAGGAGGGGAAGTTGAGATTGGAGGTTAGGAAGAAACTCTTGACAGTGAGGGTGGGGAAACAGTGCAACAGGTTGCCCAAGGACTGTGGGAATCGAGGAAAGGAGTCAGTTAGAGCCCATCCCTGTGTACCCCTGAGGCAGGAAGATTAAGGTTAGGAACATAGTAAAGTGGTATGCCAGCCTCATGGAGCATTTCTACAGGAGCAAATCACAGAAGAACATTTCTACAGAAGTAAATTTAGAAGAAAGAATTGAAAGTAGGCTGTGCCAAGATAGCAAACACCTCACTGTTATCCAATAAGGCTGTTAAAAACATTATTTTATCCAATTGTTGTATTCCATGACTTACTTAGAAGTAATAGGCCCTGGGGGTCTGGGTTGNGAATCACAGAATGTGATTTTTGATTCTGTGCTCCACAGCCTCCCTGGAGGTGTTCAGGACCAGGCTGGATGAGGCCTTGAACGACCTGTTCTAGTGGGAGGTGTCCCTGCCTATGGCAGGGGGTTGAAATTGGATGATCTGGAAGGTCCCTTCCAACCTAAACCATTCTGTGAATTTTTAACTAGATCCATGGAAGAAAAACCTGGGTACAAACTGACTCCTGCAGAAGCCAACGGGGGCAGTTGTGTCTTTGATATCAGTGAAGCCAAGACTCTGTTTCCTATGTCAATAAGAACCTGCTAGACAGAGCCAACTGCAGATTACTGCTGCTGCAAGCCCTGGGACTTGAGGCCACTCTTTTAGGAGGGACACTTAATTTCCCTTTAATTAAAACTGCCACATAACACAAAAGGAAGTGAGACAGCTAAAAGGAGAGAGTGCATGCAGGTGAAAGAGTGCTATGAAACAAAAGCAATAAGGCATTTAAAAATTGACATGTAGGATCCTGAAAGGATTCTAAGAAGTTACTCTGCTACTTTAAAAAAAAAAAGTATAGGAAGAGAATAATAGAATCAGAGAATGGTTTGGGTTGGGAGGGACCTCCAAAGGTCATCTAGTTCAATCCCCAGAATGAATCCAAGAGTCAAAATGAATCTGAATGTTCTGTTTGGAAAAGACCTTTCAAGTCCAACACCATCAAGTCTGCTGCTAAATCAGGTCACTCAGCACCACATTTCTGAGTCCTTTAAACACCTTCAGGGATGGGGCTTCCACCACCTCCCTGGCATGCCTGATCCAGAGCTTGACAATGCTTTCCATGAATGCTTTCCATTTTCCTGAGGTCCAGTCTAAGCCTCCCTTGGTGCAACCTGAGGCCGTTTCCTCCTGTTCTGTTACTTGCTATCTGGGAGAAGAGACCAACCTCCACCTCATTTCAACCTCCTTTCAGGGACTTTGTAGAGATGCAGAAGGTCTCCCCTCACCCTCCTCTTCTCCAGGCTCAACACAGAAGCACAGAATGAACCAGGTTGGAAAAGGAACTCTGAGAGTATCAAGTCCACTCTATCACCCAACACCTCTAATGAACTAACCCATGGCACCAAGTGCCTCATGCAGCCTCCTCTTAAGCACCTCCAGGGATGGGGACTCCACCACCTCCCCCAGAAGCCCATTCCAATGCCAATCACTCTTGCTCTGAACAACTTCTTCCTAACATCCAGCCTGAACCTGCCCTGCTGCAGCTTGAGACTGTTTGAGCAGAGAGTATCAATAATGGTTGGACTCAATGCAGTGTGCCCTTGGGGCCAAGAAGGCCACGGTTATCCTGGGGTGCATTAATGAGAGCATGGCCCCCAGGTCAAGGGAGGTTCTTCTCCATCTCTACTCTGTCCTGATGAGACCACCCCTTGAGTATTGTGTCCAGTTCTGGGCTCCACAGTTCCAGAAGGGCAGGGATATTCTAGAGAGTGTCCAACAGAGGCTATGTGGGTGATGAAGGGACTGGAACATATGTCTGATGAGGAAAGGCTGAGAGTCCTGGGGCTGTTAAGCCTGGAGAAGGTTGAGAGGAGATCTTATTAGTGATTATAAATTCCTGAAGAGTGTGTGTCAAGAAGCAGGAGCCAGGCTCTTCTCAGTGGTGACAAGGGGCAAGGGACACAAACTGGAACGCTGGAAGCTCCACCTCAGCACGAGGAGGAATGGCCTTACTATGAGGATGGTGGAGCCCTGGAGTAGGCTGCCCAGAGAGCTTGTGGAGTCTCCTTATCTGGAGGCTTTCAAGACCCATCTGGATGTGTTCCTGTGTGGCCTGCCCTGTGTGATCCTGCTTTGGCAGGGGCTGGTTGAACTCAATGATCTCCCATTCTGTGATTCTATGACAGCTACTTTAAAGCTGTCCCTAACAGTGACTAGACTCTAGGTATATCCCTGGCATGGAACATTTCATCTGTTAATGGTTAAATCTATAGTAAGAAACTGAAAACAGCCTTTCACAATGGCAGATGTTGGGCATCCTTTACAACAGGCAGTGTCACTGCTGCCTGTGATAAATACAGTTGGATTGTTATCCAAGGCAGCATCACTGTGGAAAGCTGCACTGCAAACAGGCACCTTTTATAGCCCTGAATAACATCTGCTATCAAATTTATTCTACTGTGGGCAGATAATTGTGGGTTTATAAGGGATCTGCTGATGAGGTGCAGAAGGCTGCTGGTCTAGAGCAACACAAGGTACTATCACAAGCTGCTCTTCTGCCACCCACAAGCTGTATTCTGAGACTGAGGCAGTTGGGGCTGTTCAGTCTGGAAAGGAGAAGGCTCCCAGGTGACCTTATTGTGGCCTTTCAGTATCTTAAGGGAGCCTACAAGAAAGCTGAGGAGGGACTTTTTAGGATGTTAGGCAGTGATAAGACTGGGGGGAATGGAACAAAGCTAGAAATGGGTAGATTCAGAGTAGACATTAGGAAGAAGTTCTTCAGCATGAGGGTGGTGAGACCCTGGCACAGGTTGCCCAGGGAGGTGGTTGAAGCCTCATCCCTGGAGGTGTTTAAGGCCAGGCTGGATGAGGCTCTGTCCAGCCTGATCTAGTGTGAGGTGTCCCTGCCTATGGCAGGGGGCTTGGAACTGGCTGATCCTTGTAGTCCCTTTCAACCCTGACTGATTCTATGATTCTATGATCCTATTTCACAGCAGTCCCAGGGTGCTGTGGGTTGTTGAGAACAAGGGCAGACCTCAGTGCTGATGCTGAATGTAAAGTCCAAGGCTGCACAGCATGCACAGCCTCAGCACCACTCTGCCATACACACCCACAGCACACACTCTGCAAGGTTACCTAATCAGTTCTCATGTAGATTTTCCTATCTCCTGATATTTCTGTGCACATCCACTTCTGCAAGCATGCCTAATGGCACCTAGTAGCAAGCAACTGGCTCTCAACCTTGCCCCTTCTTCTGCCAGAATGGTTCTTAACCTGGGTTTAAGTATCTTGGGGAAAACACCTCCATTTCTTTACAGAATCACAGAATCACAGAACCTTAGAGGTTGGAAGGGACCTCCAGAGATGATCCAGTCCAACCTCCCTGCCAAAGAAGCAGCACCCAGGGCAGTCCACACAGGAATGCATCCTGGTGAGCTTGGAAAGGCTCCAAAGAAGGAGACTCCACAACCTCTCTGGGCAGCCTGCTCCAGGCCTCTGGCACCCTCACTCTAAAGAAGTTTCTCCTCATGCTGAGCTGAAACCTTCTCTGTTCCACTTTGTATCCATTGCTCCTTGGCTTATTGCTGTGCAGCACCCAAAAGAGCTTGGCCCCCTCCACTTGACCCCCAGCCCTCAGCTATTGATAGACATTGCTCAGATCCCCTCTCAGCCTTCTCTTCTCAAGACTAAACAGCCCCAGGGCTCTCAGTCTCTCTCCACAGGGCAGATGCTCAAGTCCCCAAATCATCTTCATGGCTCTCTGCTGGACTCTCCCCAGCAGATCTCTGTCTCTCCTGAACTGGGGAGCCCAAAACTGGAGACAGTATTGCAGGAGTGGTCTCAGCAGGGCAGAGCAGAGAAGGAGAAAAACCTCCCTAGCCCTGCTGGCCACACTTTCCTGATGCTCCCCAGGCTGCCATTGGCTCTCTTGCCCACAAGGGCACATTGCTGCCCCATGCAGAACTTGCTGCCCACCAGCACTTGCTTTACTCCTCCTACTAGCCATATACACATTATTTAAGGCAGTAACACTCCCATGAGGTGACAAGACATTCTAAGAACAGCTAGAGCCAGCAGAGACCAGGGTGGCTTCTGTCTAACATTCTTTACACAGGAGCACAGAGATCTCCTTTACAAGACCTGACTTCTGGACTGGGATCTAAATCTCAGGACGATCTTCTGGTGCCCCCAACAAAAGTAGGACATGAAACTGCTGAAGAAGGTCGAGAGGAGGACCACAAAGATGATCAGAAGGCTGGAGCAGCTCCAGGCTGAGAGTTGGGCTGCCCAGCCTCAAGAATAGAAGGCTCTGGGGAGATGTTAGAGCAGCCTCCTAGTACCTGAAGGGGGCTACAAGAAAGCTGGGGAGGGACCTTAGACAAGGGCTTGCAGTTATGGGATGAAGGAGAATGCATTGATGCTGGCAGAGTGGAGATTGAGACTGGAGTCCCCCAGTCATCCTCATGACTCTCTGCTGGACTCTCTCCTGAACTGTGGAGCCCGAAGTTGGACACAGTATTGCAGTTGTGGTCTCAGTAAGGCAGAGTCGAGGGTGAGAATAACCTCCATAGACCTTTCTTGAACAAGAGGAAGTGGCCTGAATTTGGGCCAGGAGAGATTGGGTATTAGGAAAAATATCTTTCGTGAAAGAGTCATCAGGCATTGGCACAGGCTGCTCAGGGAGGTGTTAGAGTCACCATCCCTGGAGGCCTTCAAGAAATGTGTGGCCATGGCACTTTGGGCCATGGTTTCGTAGGCAGGGCGGTGTTAGGCTGATGGTTGGACTGGATGTCTTAGAGGCCTTTTCCAGCCAAAACAATCCTATGATCTCCCCAATTTGCCCAGTCAGCTCACTCCTGCAGCACTGACCAAGATAGCAATGAAGAGGATTTCAGAAGGGAAATTGAGATGATTGCTTTGACACGTTTCTATCAGACTGATGTTTGCCACTTGTCCCTTTGGGTAAAGGCCACTCCCCTTCCCAACATCTCTTCTGCAGCACACAGAACTCACTCCTGTCTGATGCAAGTTACAGAACCATTCTTAACCAGAAGTTAACAATGTATACTGAAGAGGATCAGAGCCTTCCATTATCTTGGATGTTTGATCTTAATGAGGCCTGACAGCACTTCAGCTGAGTGAGAACAAAGTGTATGAAACTATCAGCACCCTATTAGAAAACAGGACCCAGAACCTTTGATGTTTGATTCCTTTCTCACTCAAGCAAAGGCAAGGATGAGCTACCAGGCTGCTGCTTGTTACACAAAGCAGGCTGGCTGCAAATAGCTAACTGACTACATAAATAAATAAAGCTGGAAACAGCTAAAAGGCTTTGCCAACAGATTGCACTTAAAAACAAAAGATTATTCTCCAACCGATGAAAGTTTATTGTCCAAAATGCCTCTCAAAGAGCACTTCTGCTATAGCTTACAGTAGGACTCAAATTGTCAGAGTAGAGAATTTATTTATTTACTTACTTAACAGGGTACATCTCTGTATTCTAGACAGGAAAACGGTGTTTGTCTAAAGAAGCTACTCTTTCAGGGATTATTACCCCCCTCTCCTCCCTCTATTTGCCTACAGAATCACCCTGGTTGGAAGGGACCTTCCAACCATCAGCTCCCAGCACTGCCAGGTCAGCACTAAACCATGTCACAGAATCACAGGAACATGCAGGTTGGCAAAGCCTCTCAGGATCACCAAGTCCAACCTAGAATCCTACTCTACAAGATTCACCTTAAACTGTAGCCCTAAGCACCACATCCAAACCACCCTTAAACACAGCCAGGGTTGGTGACTCCACCACCTCCCTGGGCAGCTCCTTCCAGTCCTTGACCACTCTCTCCAGTAAAACCTTTTTCCTAACCTCCAATCTAAACCTCCCGAGCCTTAGCTTGAGGCCATTCCCCCTTGTTCTGTCTCCAATTATCTGTCAGAAGAGCCCAGCAGCAACCTCTCTACAACATCCCTTCAGGTAGCTGTAGACAGCAATGAGGTCTCCCCTTAGCTTCCTCTTTTTCAAAACCAAACAGCCCCAGCTCCCTCGTATCCCTCAGCACCACACCTAAATGTCTCCAGGAATGGGGATTCCACCATGTCCCTAGGCAGCCCTGTCTAGGGCTTGCCAACACTTACAGGAAAAAAGCCTGCTCCTAATGTCCACCTTTCAGTACAAAAGTTTCTTCTAATATCCAACCTAAACCTCCCCTGGTGCAGCTCGAGGCCATTACCTCTTTCACTACAGCTTATTACTCGGGAGAGGAAACCAACCCTGAACTCATTCCAACCTCCTCAACCTCCTTTTCTCCAAGCTAAGCAACTGCATTAGGAGTGTGTCCAGCAGATCAAGGGAGGTTCTCCTCCCCCTCTACTCTGCCCTGGTGAGACCTCATCTTGAGTACTACCTTCAGTTTTGGGCTCTCCAGTTTAAGAGGGACAGGGATCTGCTGGAGAGAGTCAAGCGAAGGGCTATGAGTGTGATGAGGGGCCTGGAGCACTGCCTGATGAGGACAGGCTGAGGGACCTGGGGCTGTTCAGTCTGCAGAGGAGAAGACTGAGAGGGGATTTAATCAATGTTTATAAATATCTGAGGGCTGGGGGTCAGGAGGGGGGACAGGCTCTGTTCANGTTCCTGTGGGACCTGCTCTATGTGGTCCTGCTCTGACAGGGGGTGTAGGACTGGCTGAGCTTTGGAGGTCCCTTCCAGCCCCTTACATTCTGTGATTCTGTGAAGTGGAGGGGGACAATGACTTCCCTGCTCCTCCTGGCCACACTATTGCTGAATCAAGGCAGGACAAAGAAAATAGTCCTGTTCCACAGCTTGTGAAGTTATTCACAGAATCACAGAAATATGCAGGTTGGCAAAGCCCCTCAGGATCACCAAGTCCAACACATAGCCGTACTCTACAAGATTCATCTTAAACCATAGCCCTAAGCACCACATCCAGAAAGATTCTATTGCTGCAAGACATGGAGCAGAACCTTTGTGCTGCAGTACTGAAGGTTATAAATTTACACCCTGCTGCTGAAAGGTGCTGGGATGGGTTCATTACTAAGTCTGAGCTGAAACTGATTTGATCTTGAAATACAGCTGAGTAGCTTCCTGCCTCTAGATCAGAGAGTTATGTAGGTCTTTCTCAGCAAAGGGTTGGATTAAAAAGCAAACAAACAAACAAACAAAAAGCCAAACCCCCAAAACACTACAACCCAAAAACTCATCTCAGCTAATTACTACAGTCAGATCTGTCTCATTAGTGTCATTGACTCCTGTGGTGCAAAAAGATACACAACTGCAAAGGTTGTAGCCTAAGAAAATAAACATGAAGGATGCTCTTTTGTAATTGGGAATGAAATAGAATCTTTGATTATGGTTAATTGTTCCTTTGGCCATAGCTTAACTTAAAGGGGTAAATAGGTACAGGATGCAGAAAACAATAACACCACAGAATCCTTGATTATGTTTAATTGTCCCTTTGGCCATAGCTTAACTTAGAAGGGGTAAATAGGTAGAGGATGCAGAAAACAATAACTCCACAGAATCCTTGTTTATGGTTAATTGTTCCTTTGGCCATAACTTAACTTGTAAATAGGTACAGGATGCAAAAAGCAGTAACACAACAGCATAAGGCTTGCCAGAAAAGGAACCCTAAAAATGAATGTCATTAGAAGCTGCATTTTCTTTTTAAATTCCTTTCTTTTTTACTCTTTTTTTTAGTCTTCTTTTTCCTTTTTTTTTTTTCCAAGCTTTTTTCTTCATCTCTCCCCTCCCCCCTTCCCAAAGCCACTGCCAATAGAATTTTACTGAACAATAGCCTGTGTTATGCAATCCCTTGAAATGTACACAGTGGTTTGGATGATAATAAACTATTCAGAAGCCTGGAAATACTTTCTGCAGAGCCCAGGGGGTAAGAAAAAAATAAAAATTTAAAAAATCCAATGAATTTCATTTTTACAGACCTTACAAGAGAGTTCTCTGCATCCTACCAGATAACCCCCAAACCACTATCTAAAGGAAATCATTTTTAATTAGGTTCTGAGGAGGAAGTGCTGGCCCTAGTAAAATCCTTACAAAAACCACTTTCTTCCCACAAGAGGTTCATTGTACTCCATATGTTTTAAGAAGCAAAGCAATGCAGTCCTGCTCAATTCCTACAGCTTCTCAATCCTTTTCAGCCCTCTTAAAAGTCACATCCCAACTCTCTCTCACTCACATGGATTTTCACAGTCACAGAATGTTAGGGGCTGGAAGAGACCTTGAGAGGTCATCCAGCCCACCCCCTCTGTAAGAGTAGCAGCACCTAGAGCAGGTCACACAGGAACACATCCAGGCTGGCTTTGAATATCTCCAGAGAAGGAGACTCCACAACCTCTCTGAGCAGCCTGGTTTGGTGTTCCAGCACCCTCACAGGAAAGAAGTTTCAAGTGAAACCTCCTGTGCAGCCCTTTGTACCCGTCTGCCCTTATTCTATAATTGCATAGCAGTGGAAAGAGAATCACAGAATCACAGAATCACGGAATTAATCAGGTTGGGAAAGACCTTTGAGATCATCAAGTCCAACCCATTACCCAGCACCATCTAATCAACTAAACCATAGCAACAAGTGCCTCATCCAGTCTCTGTTTAAACACTTTCATGGACAGGGACTCCACCACCTCCCTAGGCAGCCCATTCCAATGGCAATTACTCTTTCTGTGAACTTCTTCCTATCATCCAGCCTAACCCCACCTTGGCACAGCTTGAGACTGTGTCCTCCTGTTCTGTCACTGGTTGCCTGGGAGAAAAGATCAACTCCCACCCGGCTGCTACCTCCTTTCAGGTAGTTGTAGAGAGCAATAAGGTCTCCCCCCCAGCCTCTTCTTCTCCAGGCTAAACACCCTCAGCATTTTGGAGGAGCAGTGAAGTGAATTGGGAGTAATTCCTTCTAGGAACAGACCAAAAAAAAGGCAGGTTTGGACGTGGCACTTGGTGCCATGGTCTAGTCTTGAGGTCTGTGGTAATGGCTTGGACTTGATGATCTTTGAGGTCTCTTCCAACCTTGCTATACTGTGATACTGTGATACTGTGAAAATGTCTCTGTGTGACAAAACTTCTGTGTGAACCAGAAGAGACCAGAGTCATCTTTAAGTTCCTACTAAAGCTGCACTCCAGATAGACAAAACAAGAGAAACGATGGAGCTGAGGAAGTGCAGAATCACAACGTGCCAAGGGTGTTCAGGCAGAGGGGCTGAAACCACCACCAGTCCTTTGAGACAGTCCTGAGAGGCTCGGATGCAGCATCTTGACTATTGCGCCATGCAAATGAGACAGAATTGCTTCTGGGGAGAGGTAATGGAAAGGGAAAGCTGAGTGTCTTCGTTACCATTTTCTGTTTCATAGCATAATCATGCCTTAAAGCTCCCAGGGCCAGGTTCTCAGCCACTTGTTTGCAGTCTGCAGCTCCAGACAAACAACACTGGCATTTGGAAAGGCTGCACCCATGAACGCACATCGGTGCGGTTGGAAAGGCTTCAGAGATGAGTGCACAACTCCACTGGCACAGAAACACACCAACCCTCCCCTATTTCCCAGATACACACACTTCAGAAAGAGGTAGAGGCTGGAATTGAGGCCTAGGAAGAGGAAATTAATAGATGGGCACAGTTCAATGCCAGGAGTTCTAACAAGTCCAAGTGCCAGGTTCTGCACTTTGGCCACAACAACTCCATGTAGTGCTACAGGCTGGGGACAGAGTGGTTGGGGAGCAGCCAGGCAGAGAGGGACCTGGGGGGACTGGTTGGCAGCTGAACATGGGCCAGCAGTGTGCCCAGGTGGCCAAGAAGGCCAATAGAATTCTGTCCTGGATCAGGAATAGTGTGGCCAGCAGGATTAGGGAAGTCCTGCCCCACACTGGCATTGTTCAGGCCACACCTTGAGTGCTGTGTCCAGTTCTGGGCACCTCAGTTTAAGAAAGATGTTGAGGTGCTGGAAGGTGCCCAGAGAAGGGCAGCAAGGCTGGTGAGGGCCTGGAGCACAGCCCTGTGAGGAGAGGCTGAGGGAGCTGGGGGTGTGCAGCCTGCAGAAGAGGAGGCTCAGGGCAGACCTCATTGCTCTCTACAGCTACCTGAAGGGAGGCTGTAGCCAGGTGGGGTTGGTCTCTTCTGCCATGCAGCCAGGGACAGATAGGGCTGAGTGATAGGTTGGACTGGATGATCTTGGAGGTCTCTTCCAACCTGTTTGATTCTATGATTCTAAGCTGCAGCAGGGCAGGTTCAGGCTGGATGTTAGGAAGAAGATCCTCAGAGCAAGGCATTGGAATAGGTTGCGTGGGGAGGTGGTGGAGTCCCCATCCCTGGAGGTGCTTAAGAGGAGGCTGGATGAGGCACTTGGTGCCATGGGTTAATTAATTAGAAGGTGTTAGGGGACAGGTTGGACTTGATGATCTCAGAGGTCTTTTCCAACTTGGTTAATTCTGTGACTCTGTGTATCTGTGACTCTGTGATTCTGTGATTCTCTTCCCCCCTGACTCACCCTAGCCTTGTTTGAGGCTAGGTCACATGAGTCCTTCATTGGAAATCTAATTATGCTCTACTACTAAACACAAACAGAGGGAACAGCATGTACCCAAGGAGACATTTCAAAGAGCTTCCCTCTGTGGAACGTCTGCAATACCTATTTTTAAAGCAGGGCCCAGGCTCGTGCCTTCGCTGCCGTGACGTTAATGCCTGCCCAGCCAACCAAACCAGCACCCTCCTCATTAGTGCTGTCTCTAGTGGGCCAGACACAAACAGCAGAGTGGATTCCATCCCAGCCCCCAGAATCAATCAAGATCTCCTACAAGTGGGTCTTGTGGAATAGGTAAATTTATCTTCCTGTGTGACTAAAAAAAAAAAAAACAACAAAAAAACCACATTTAAATTAAAGTTGCTGATTCAGTGTTTCAACTGCTTTGGACTGCACAGCAGCACAAAATAAATCTACCAACAAGAGGACAAAAATCTGTCTATCCAAAACTCACCCTCACACTGCTTCACTTGGAAAATCTCATTTGGTTGAAGACAACAGTCAAAAAACCAAAAGCAACAAAAAACACAAACCAAAATGAAACCCCAAAATAAAACCAAACCAAACCAAAAACCAAATTACACCCAAACCCAAACCAAACCAAACCAAAACTAAACCAAACCTAACCCAAAACCAACCCAAAACCAAACCAGACCCCAAACCAAACCAAAACCAACGCAAATCAAACCCAACCCAAAACCAAACCAAAACCAAACCAAACCTAAACCAAAACCAAACGAAAACCAAAACCAAACCAAACCGAACTAAAACCAAACAAAATCTAAACCAAAACCAAATGAAAACCAAATCAAACCAAAACCAAAACAAAACTAAACCAAAACCAAGCCAAACCCAAACCAAACCCGAAGCCAAACTTAAAAAAAGACCAAACCAAACCAACCCAAAACCTAAAAGTACAAACCAAAAACCCAATAAGTCTTCTAACACAATTTATATCCTCACATACATCAAATGTTCTGTTTTCTAGACGTAGAATCATCAAATTGTTTTGGTTGGAAGAGACCTTTAAGATCATCAAACTACTACCCAGCATCATTAAACCATTGGCACCAGATGTGGTCTCTCAGCACCACATTTACACATCTTCTAAATCTCTCCAGGGATGGTGACTCCAACATTGTCCTGGGCAGTGTGTTTCAGGGCTTGAAACAACCTTTCTGGGGAATAAGTCCTTCCTAATGTCCAAACTAAACCTTCCCTGGTGCAACTTGAGGCTGTTCCCTCTTGTTCCATCATTTGGAAGAAGAGAACAATCCCCATCTGGCTCCAACCTCCTTTCAGGGAGGTGCAGAGAGACTCCTGGATCCATGGTCTATAACTGAAGTAGCTGTGCTTTTATTTCATAAAATCACAGAATGCTTTGGGTTGGAAGGAAATATTCAAGGTCATGTAGTCCTACAATCATAGAATCAGTTAGGGTTGGAAGGGACCACAAGTATTATGTAGTTTCAACCCCTCTGCCATGAGCAGGGACACTCTATTCTAGATCAGGTTGCCCAGAGCCTCATCCAGCCTGGCCTTAAACACTTCCAGGGATGAGGCCTCAACCACCTTCCTGGGCAACCCTTTCCAGGCTCTCACCACTCTCATGCTGAAGAACTTCCTCCTCACCTCCAGTCTGAATCTCCCCACCTCCAGCTTTGCTCCATTCCCCCCAGTCCTGTCACTTCTTGATAGCCTAGAAAGTCCCTTTCCAGCCTTTTTGTAGGCCCCCTTTAAATACTGGAAGGCCACAATAAGGTCACTTGGGAGCCTCCTCTTCTCCAGGCTGAACAACCCTGTATCTGTCAGCCTGGTCTCACAGCAGAGGGCTTCCAGCCTCCTGTCATTGCTGTGGCCTCCCCTGGCCCCACTCCAATAGGTTCATGCCTGTGCTGTGCTCAGGACTGCAGAGCTGGCCCCAGCACTGCAGGGGTGGGCTTAGCAGAGTTCAACAGAGAGGCAGAATCCCCTCCCTGCCCCTGCTGTCCATGCTGCTGGGGATCAGCCAGGGACAAGGCAGGCTCTGGGCTGGCAGCACTCAGTGTCAGCTCCTGTTCAGCTTTTCACTCAACAGCGCTCCCAATCCTTCTCCACAGAGCTGCTCTTTCCATCCCTTTATCCCTCAGCTTGGACTGATGCTGAGGATTCCCCATTCTAGGATTCTATGGTTTAGTGGTGCCCTGGTAGTCTCAGTTTAGTGGTTGAACTGAATGAGCTCTCTTCCAACCCAATCCATTCTAGGGTTCTAGGATTTTGTGCTTCAGTGGTGACCTGGCAGTGCTTGTGTTGAACTTGCTGATCCTAAAGGTCTCTTCCAACCCAAACCAGTCCATGATTCTAGAATTCCTTAGTTTAGTGGTGACCTGGCAGTGCTGGTTTAGTGGTTGAACTGAATTATCTTAAAGGTCTCTTCCAACCCAAACCATTCCATGATTCTAGGGTTCTATGGTTTAGAACTCATCCCTTTATCCCTCAGCCAGAGGCTTGCCCTGACCCAGGTACATTTAGCCTTGTGGAACCTCAGGAGCTTAACATGGGTCCACTTCCCCAGCTTGCTCAGGTCAAGGCACAGGCTTTTCTCTGACGTTTGCAGCAGTAAACTAAAATTGTCTTTTTTGGGTTCTTTTCTGCCAGCACAATTCTACAGCTACAGTTTGAGGTGCTTTCAGCTTCATTTGCAACACCAGATACTGCTCATTGCTTAAAGCAAGATGCTGGTCTTCATGGTGCTGTGACCTGATTCAGCATGCCAAAGCCCCTCCTTGCAGGCAGCAGGCAGCTCCATCTCTGTGCAGCCACAGCTGCTGCCTTTGTGCTCACACCCTGTACAACAGCCTGTCTGCCTGGGGGTGTGCACTGCAGCATGAGGAGGTTGGGCAGCTGGCTTGAGAGCAGCCCTGAGGAGAGGGACTTAGGGGTGCTGGTGGATGAGAAGCTCAATCTGAGCTGTCAGTGTGCTCTTGCAGCTCAGAGAGCCGAGCAGAGCCTGGGCTGCATCCAGAGCAGTGTGGGCAGCAGGGTGAAGGAAGTGATCCTCCCTCTCTGCTCCACACTGATGAGACTCCACCTGGAGTACTGCATCCATTTCTGGAGCCCCTGTTACAAGAGGGATATGGGTGTGCTGGAAGGTGCCCAGAGAAGTGCCACAAGAATGATCAGAGGGCTGGAGCTGCACTGCTGTGAAGAAAGGCTGAGGCAGTTGGGGCTGTTCAGTCTGGAGAGGAGAAGGCTTCGAGGTGACCTTATTGTGGCCTTTCAGTATCTTAAGGGGGCTACAAGAAAGCTGGGGAGGGACTTTATAGGTTGTCAGGTAGTGATAGGGCTGGGGGAAATGGAACAAAGCTAGAAATGGGTAGATGCAGACTGGATGTTAGGAAGAAGTTCTTCAGGTTGAGGGTAGTGAGACCCTGGAATAGGTTGCCCAGGGAGGTGGTTGAGTCCCCATCCCTGGAGGTGTTTAAGGCCAGGCTGGATGAGGCTCTGGACAGCCTGATCTAGTGTGAGTTGTTCCTGCCTATGGCAGGAGGGTTGGAACTTGTGGTCCCTTCCAACCCTGACTGATTCTGTGATTCTATCTGGGGGCAGAGGAGCCAGGCTGTGGAAGCGTTGGGGATGGATGCAAGCCCCACCGAGTTGTAGCGTGGTGCAAAAGGAGAGGGAACTGCTGACAGCCCACATGCTGCATGATGGGTTCCTTTCTGAAATGAGGAAAGCAAAACACCACTCAGCAGTGATGAAAAGAAGGAAAAGAGCAGCCCTGAACTATCACTTCTCTCAGCGTTGCAGGGACTGGCTCCATGCCCAAGGTAAAATCACATTTCAACTCTCACACGCAGCTGAGCAGCTGAGAGAGAAATGCTGGAGTGTGCAGTGGACTATCTGAGTTAAGTTCTCATTTCTACTCAATCCAAAAAAGCATCTGAAGATTCCAACCTCAGGATTCAGGTTAAATGTTAAAAAAAAGTCTATTTTTTGCAGCCTAGTGTAGTGTGGTTAAGTGATGCAGAAGTGTCTCTATAGGAGACTTAAAACTTCCGGGTCAGGAAACCCACAGAAACTTGTTCCTGGTGCTGTGTGCTTACATCTGTGCTCCACTGAAACAGAAGGAGCCTCTCTAAGCACTGATGCCCTCCCCAAAAAAATGCAGCTGGTCTCTGCCATTCACCACAGATGTCCCCCCCAGGAGTCAAAGTTTACCTAGATTTACATGTGGGAGTCAGAGGGTGATTGTGAACACCTGAAGTGGTACCCACGCCACAATTTTGCTGACCTGAATTACAAAGCTACGAAATTCTTCATCTCACAGAATCCCAGTGTGGTAGGGGTTGGAAGATATCTCTGGAGATCATCTGGTCCAACCCCTCTGTTAAAGCAAGATCACCCAGAGCAAGTTGCCCACGTGTGTTTGGAATTTCTCCAGAGAACTACAGAAACCCTACATTTTCCACTCAGGAATGAGAAAATGGATGAGAACCATCCCTAGGTTGAGCTCCTCAGCTGCTTCCCATATTTGAGAGGAGATATAGTGCTGAGGGATCTTACAGGTCTTTTCCAACCTGCATGATTCTATAGTGTGCTGGTTTAAGGCTAATTGGAATATTTTAATAGAGAAAATTATATTATAGGCTGTGAAAAGGAAACAATGGTGATGTCTGCTGCACTCATAGGCTTGTTGACACAGATAAAACTAAGAACATAAACATTAGATAAGACAGTCAGGCTTGTGGTGCTCTCTGGGGCACAGTGTCTGGGGCTGTCCTGCAACTTCTGGCTTCTTCTCTCCGACAAATTAATTTCACTAATCACTTT